>JNDT01001468.1:0-150398 GCA_000697055.1 Saksenaea vasiformis B4078
TGGCACCGAGCCCGAAACTGACTTACATTTTCTTCTGTCTTGCCCAAAGCGCTGGTTGATCTGGTGCCGCGTGTGGACGTCGTTCTTCTCCACCGCCCCCAGTCTTCCGGTCCTTGAAGATATGATACTTCGTCTGTCTTTCGTTTCTGCCCCCGCCCAGTACCCTTCCACTGAAGCACTCTCTGCGGCTGTTCTTGTGGGCATTTGGCGCGCATACTGGCTCCACGTTTTCGACCACATCCCTTTCCTTCCCCATCCCATCACCTCTACCATTATTTCTGCCGTACATCGAATGCAACCGCGCACTGACTTCTAGTCCTTCCCCTCTTCCTTAGACATAGTCTGTAGTTCGTCACTCTCAACTCTCCCCTCGATCCATTCACGGCATACCACTGTCTTACACGTGTGACCGTTTATTTTTTTTAATAAATTGGCGCTACCCACGCCCATATAAAAAAAAAAAAAAATGTTTTTTGTATTTTCCGCATTAGAACATTCATTCACACCCATGTGTGCGAACACGCGGTTGCTCAAGCTAAATCTTTACTAACCATGGGCCCAAAACGTTCTCAACGGTTGTCAGAATCAAAATTAAAACGCCTGTTCGAACATAATCAACGGCTACAAGAACAGCTTGACATGCCCCGCATCCCTGTGAGCGAGGCTTCGCATAAGTAAAAAAGAAGAAAATAATAGAGACGCCAATGAATTGCCTCTTTCTCTAAACATTGTTAGCCTAGTCTAATCGCATACTGTGCTTCCACCAGTGATCCTCTTGTGCCGTCGGTATGGGGACCGGTCGACAAGTCCAACGACCCTTTTGCACCCAGTCGGAAGAAAGCATGGTGCTGCAACATCATGTAAAAGATAATGGTATAATAAAAAAAATGTCAGCATACTTTCATATGCATCTGCACCTTATTTCCGTCCGTTTCCGATCTGGTTGACCAATGATGAGCGGATATGTAAGCATTGAAAATAAAATGCCGGGAACAAGCAAGTTCCCGAACAGTGTGGGGTAGGTTGTCCAAGGCATGTCACATGCGAGGTCTCCTTCGAATGTTGATAATGACTCAGGATGAGGTTCTTTTGTTCTGGGATAGTTCTTCACATGAGTAAGAGTTTCGATTTAGTTAAATACGACCGATAACGCTACTCCTTTTTTTCTTACCTCTTTCTATCCTCTGTTACTTCTATTATGTTTCTGTTAAGGATCTCTCAGTCAACAAGTCGCTCTTCTATATGTCTCCAGGCTTGCTCAGCGGGACGGCGATATTTTAGCGTGCCAACGAAGAAAAAAACCGAATCCGCCGCCCAAGAAGACCAAGCATACCATCACCAAGTAGCTCCCTTGACAGACACAAAGTTATACACTACGCAAGGCGTTGTAAATAGCAATGATCCTTCTTCTAACTTCAGTCCTTCAGTGAACGCTATCTTTGATGACTGATTTTTATAATACTTATCCTTGTACATATCATAACCTTCCCATCTTTAAAACAAATAAAAGAACCTACAGCCAATCCTTAACAGGAGTATGTCCCAGCCAGCAGCAACGAGCATAAAAATAGATCCAGTCCCCACTTATGCATTATTCACGTTTAGGAAAGTGACAGGGCCGGATAGCTATCAGTTTAATCATAGTATCAAGAAAGCACGTTTCATTATAGTTATCAAACAAGGACAGCATAACACCAAAGCTGAATTTCACTTTAAGAGACGTTATTTCTGATTTCGGTTTATTTTCGGATGTCTGCAGAGGCGGTCTAGACAGCACCGAATTGTCGGTACTTTGTTAGCGTGATAAATCTGCATATATAGAGTGGCCGTGGCGATTGATAGCGCGCATGCTTGACGATCAACAAGCCAATGCGAAAATAACAAAGCGCTTATTACGCTGTACTAAAAATCTTTCTTGGCAAAATAGATTAGTGATAAATTCAACTATCTTTGTCATCAAATCACATAAACAGAGAAACACGCAAATTGCATAGGTCATGGCCTTTTCACATTAGATGAATGGCTCAGTTACTGTTATCAGAAGGAAACATAGGTAATATAGCATGGATTGTGTTAATGCCGTTATATTCATCGAGCAGTGCAAGTGTAATAAATCAAAGGTCCATCAATGTCTCTGATTTCATTCAATATACAACTCACCATTTTAAGGATCACAAAAAACCCCTCAAAGTGAAAGGGAACCAACCGACTTCGTTATCTGAATCCGAATTGCGATCAAACCAAGTTTGCGGGGGCCGCTAACGGTGCGTGAGACTGTTGAATTTTTTTTTATAACTCGGACCAGGAAAAAAAAAAAAGCTTTCTCTTCGAGCAAACACCACTGTGTCGCTGTAAAGCTTCCTTGCAATGTATGATAAAGATTGACATCCTCCTTGCTTTCTTAACAAGCTTCTGTATAGTTTTACAATACCCTTCGGCTTATGATGTCTGACAATTCCATCAAGGTTTTCACTGGCAATTCGCACCCTGAGCTTGCCAAGCTGGTCGCACGCCGTATTGGTGTTGAATTGGCCAAGGCTGTTGTAATGAAGTACTCTAACCAGGAAACTTCCGTGACCATTGGAGAGTCTGTCCGTGACGAAGACGTGTTTATCATTCAATCAGGCTGCGGCGAAATCAACGATAACCTGATGGAATTGTTGATTATGATTAATGCTTGCAAGACCGCCTCTGCTCGCCGCATTACTGCTGTCATTCCCTGCTTCCCCTACGCTCGTCAAGACAAGAAGGATAAGAGCCGTGCTCCCATTACTGCCAAACTCACTGCCAATATGCTGACTGTGGCCGGTGCTGATCACGTTATTACAATGGATCTCCATGCCTCCCAAATTCAGGGTTTCTTTAATATTCCTGTTGACAACTTATACTGTGAACCTCCCATGATCAAGTACATCCGCACCCAGATCCCCAACTGGACCAATGCTATCATTGTCTCTCCTGATGCTGGTGGTGCAAAGCGGTAAGTTGAAACAGATAGGATGTATAGGGTTTAATTTTGGCTTCCCAGTGCTACCGCCATTGCAGATCGTCTCAATTTGGACTTCGCATTGATTCACAAGGAACGAAAGAAAGCCAATGAGGTCTCACGTATGGTGCTTGTAGGCGATGTGCGTGACAAGATTGCTATTCTTGTGGATGATATGGCCGACACTTGCGGTACTCTTGGTTTGGCCGCCAAGACCTTGGTTGAGAATGGTGCAGAAAAAGTCTATGCCATTGTTGCCCATGGTATCCTTTCCGGAAAAGCTATCAAGGTTATCAATGAATCTGTAATTGAGAAACTTGTCGTCAGCAACACTATCCCTCACGAAGACAAAATGGTAAATGAACATGTTTTTGTTTCAACAGTTTTACTGATGCCACATACTAGGCGATATGTCCCAAGCTCGACATTATTGACATTTCTCCCACTTTGGCAGAGGCTATCAGAAGGTAAAAAGAGAAAAAAAAACGCGTGCGATTAGGCTAAGCTAAAATTTCGAATGGTAGAACCCACAATGGTGAATCTGTGTCATATCTTTTCTCACATGTCCCTGAATAAAAAAGCACATTCATAGATCATAATATCATATTTGTCGAATAAACTTGTATCAAAATCAATGGTTTTCTTTTTATGTTGGTTGGTTATGTTACACGATGGTGGCTGCAGCCGGGATTTTTTTTTTAATCATCCACGCGCAGTAACTATTTACAATCAAATTGATTCGTCCCATTTCCGTTTGGCAGTTTTCTCAGACTGGTTTGCTTGAATTGCTTCCTTTTCGAGCGCTTCTAGATCAACCCCTTCTAACAGCGAATCTTCGTCAAACTCAAAACTATCATCATTTGCCCGCGTTTGTGTCGAATGCTGATGCTGTTGAAATCGTATAGACGTGCGCAGCGGACTCTGACGAATGGCATGATTCGGTGTAGATGTGGCAAAAGGATGATCCGGCGACCAATTCCAAGGCTCGTCATCGTCATCACCATGCTCTAAATTAAACCGAGCCATTGCTGCCCGGTCGGGGACTGGGGATACTTGAGAAGATATAGATCGGAAGATTCCGGGTAGACGTTGTTGTTGTTGTTTTGGCAATGTTTTTCTTTTCTCTGGTTGCAGAGATTGAATCACTTTTGTTTGGTGGTAGAGTTCCAAAATCACGTTGTCTTCCACTTGGAAACTTTAGACAGACTAATTATTCTTGTGCTGAGGAAATCCTATATATATATATATATATATATATACCTCTTACATCGCAACCTCACCCTGCCGGCATCTTGCGTTTCAATTGTCCCGATCACTGTAACTGAGGCTCCAGTTTTCAAACGGCTCGCATCAACTCGAGCGCATAACCGTGAAGTTAACGTGATCGGCAGAGTGCCTGTTCCATCATCTTACAGAAGAAAGAGGAAATCGGTTGAACGGAAAAGGCTCCCAGTATCTTGTCAAAATAAATTCATACCTAGCCAAATAATACGTTGTACATCTTTATTGTCGGTGGGAGAGCATTCCGTTTGTGCAATCAAGAGACCATTGAGTCTACAAGTACGTGTGCACGCGTTTTTTCCTCATGTGAGCAAAAGCATCACACACGATTAAAGCTTCAAACCTCACTTTGCTGCCAGTCATGCCGTCATTCTGTTTAACATGATGGATGAATTGAGGTCGGTAGCTTGAATTAGTGACAGCCATTGATCTCCAACTTGTCTCCTCGGCTCAGGGCCTTCCCGTTTGTTCCGAATTTGGGAACGAAACCGTGACCGAGTCTGAGAATTTTCTTTTCTCCGGTGGGCACGATGGTCGTCATTACAAGCCCCAACAATGCCACCGGCACCAGTTTTGGCACTTGCGTTGCAAACCCTAGTGAATTGCCTTTAGAACAAGAACATACTATATGTGATGCATATGGTATGTGAGTCTTAGAAACTTTAATGGGATTGAGAGGAGAGTTCTCTACTTAGTATACCTTCAAGGTGAACCGGAGACACTCGCACAAGCTATGGCGTTTACGGCATTGAGGTGTACACTGGCCACTAGTTCGACAATTAAGTTTACTTGCACAAATCAAGTAAGATGATAATTATGACGTCTCTGCATTTGGTTGTGATTTCGACACCTTCGTAACTGGCATCACAAGAAGAGAAACGCAAACAGCGGATAATCGATCTAGTTTGTACGGCATCCATCACTATTGTACCAAGAACAGAATTAGGCTCATCAGGTAATCGTCTTGTACCGCTTGGTTCCAAGGGGAGCACCACATTTGACGGCCAGATTTTTCAGAAAAGTTGATGTGTGGAGATCGGGTCTCTTGATTAATGTGAATAAAAGAGGTCCTGAGACTTCGGAGAGCAGCTGCTGAATATAAGCTAAGATGATTCATAAAATTGACAAACGAATCTCCTTTTGTATTGCCAGCTCAGCTTCGGTTATCTTGCATATGACAAAGTACAGGTTTCTCGTAGGGGCAATGTGAATCACTGTCAGGCTATCGACTTCTGCTTCCCAGCACCAAACACAGCAAGCCACTTGGATGAAAGCAGCGATTATAGAATACTATATTCCTAGGTTACGTTCCAGTGTTTTGAAAGTATGCTCTCAGTAATGCGTTAGTGCGACAAGTGGCTGGATCGGGTTCTGTTCTTCAAGAAGCCCAAGTTCTTTTTTCTCTTGCCCTTTCAACGTTAGGAGCTGGGTATAAATTGTTGTCGCTATTATGGACATATACTGTTTATTGAATCACTTTTTATGCTACATTAAATAAACCTTGCGTCTCTGAAGAGCCAAGTTTGCACTAAAAAAGGATCGAATATGCGGCCGTCAGTACATCAATTTTTCGTCTGAAGATAATCAACTTACATGAACTCGGTCTTCAGCGGACGCAAAATTTATTCAAGCAGCATAAAAAATAATTCATGGTTAGTAAATAAATGATGCTTTGATGTCTTTTCACTTACCCCCGAAGGGGTATTCCCGCCCATCGACGGGGCCAAAGCCCCGCGCCTGCGCGGTGGGGGCGGCGAGAAGTGGGAGGACCTAATGGCATTGGAGCGGCCATGTTTGAACGGTCTGTAGAGGACTTGAAGCGATACAACATCTGGCAATTTATTGCGGGAAATGAGCGATACTGAGTGTGTGACAACATTTGCTTACTTGAGTGAAGGGCGTAAAGCACCAACACAGCCAAGACGGTTCGGGACAGCGGCCGTGCAGCCTAAGCGGCATACAGAAAACATGAGTGATCCTAGATATGTAATAAAAAGCTGACATCCGTACCGCGGATGTTTGTACCAACAGAGCCAAAGAAGAAGAAAAAAAAAGGAAAAAGAATGCTCCCTTTAAATATGCATCACTTTCCGTTATCTGAGACATCCTTTTGTGTGAAATAAAAGGAACCTATCTTCAACACACTTTTGCATGAGACGACGGAATCCTGTTTCTGACACACCGTTTGTATAAGTCAAAAGAACCCGATCACTGATTCATCCCTTTGCATGACACGGTGGTACCCTATCATCGACACGCCTTTTGCGCGAGATAAAGGATACCGTACCTTTCACACACCTTTTGCGTGTAACAAAGAAATCGGATCACTGATTCATCCTTTGCATGAGACGATAGGACTCTATCACCGACACGCCTTCCGCATGAGAACAAAAAATTGTACCTTTCTCACACCCTTTGCATGAAATAAAAAAATCCTTATCATTATCACGTCTTTTGCATGGGACAAAGAACTCTATCTTTAACACGCCTTTACACGAGACAATGGCACATCTTTTGCGTTAGATGATGGAAAGCTACCAGCGACACTGACGTAACATAGAAGAGTATGACACGCAAATCATAGCACCCGTGAACGTAAAAATACGTACTTCAAAACCCAGAGGTTATCTGGAAGTAACGCCAAATATCTTCGAATAGATGCAAAGTCATGGGAAAAACCCAATAGTTTCTTACTTGCAGCGATTACATCATTGTTATTGTCCTACATAATCGGAAGTAAGGTCTCGCAAGCAGGAGTAACAATTAACACAAGAGATATTACATCTTGCAGCTCTAAGATTTCAGTGTCACGCACTATATAATACATAAAGATTTTTGCGGACGATTTCCAACCTCATCAGATCCTCTGACTCGCTACAGCACTTTTGAATCGGTAAAAATGGCTTCCAGTGATTGTACTCTTGCGCAATATGAAAATTATCAGACGTATTGTGAAGTATATGAAGAACAATACATACGAGTGCTTAATTCAATGTCTGCCGTACTTCCTCTTCACCATCGGGCAAGTGAATCAGATCAATGCTTTTGAAAAACGAACTGAAGCGTAGCTGTGCGACAATGGCAGTAGATACTGTCACCCTTGATTCAACTTTCCCACAGCTATGAAGACGATGTCTAAAATAAGGAAGGGATGACTAAATTTGCAAGGACAATCAAGGTTTACACTTACCCTGCATATTCAATATTTTTGCGATGTTTTCTCGAATGGGCATGTGATTTTCCATTTCCAGCAATTTCTTCGTACGTGAACGGCCGCTTTCATCTATCGCGCATATCAATACGTTAGAAAACGCACGGACATTGTTTGACTACCTATCATCTATCCATCTAGGAAACGATCTTGCATTCACAGCAAGGCCAAAGACACACAGACTCTGTGTGACAGCGCCTTCCGGTCATGATACTTGGTTTCTATTGGCGGCTAATTTTCTGCAAAGGGCGTGGTGCAGAAACAAAAACTTTAAAAAGCAATACGCAATTGCTTTTGAAGTATCAGGGGGATCATCGAGAAATGTTCATACCACTCGTTCAACGTAACGATTTTGCTTTGCATTTTGGTGGCTATAATTGTAGCGCTGTAAAGCTTTTGGCTCGTGCATATTTATAAAAGGCAAGGTACAAGGAAGTATCCTCTGCTCACATGTACACTTTCAGTACCCTATCAAGGGTGGCTATGGCCGGAGCGCATCCATTAGTCGCGGCTGGGTCACTGCGGAGAGGTTTTGCTGTGTTACAGTACCCATTATCCTTTCTTAGCATGAAGCTGACGGAGTAAGTAGATGTGCCATGCTTAGAGACAATGCATATCTGAAGCAATAAACGCTTATAGGAATACAAACCGCCGAAAAAGCCCTTAAGTCTAGGCGGGTCACTGATTTCGTTTGTCATCTGAATATTTATCATAGGCATAATGGAAGTATTTTGATAACACTAACCTGAGAGATTGCTTGTAAAATTTTCTTTTTTTATCTCAAGAAATACCTTTTTGAGCGACTTCCCGACAAAAGCGATGGCCATATCTTACGGTAGAGGCTCAATTGCTTGGAAATGAGGCACCGCAAGGATTCTGTTATTGGCGCAAGTACGTTTTCAGTCAGAAAAGCTTTATCCCATTGGATACATCTTTCAAGCGGCGTAAATCCACGTGCAAAATCCCAAAAGTGTGGGTTTGAGCTGTAAAAGGAATGATGCCATGTCGAAGAAATTCCTATATTCAAGCTATTTTCTACACGCTTAATTTTTTTTATTTCTGGTGCTTTTCTGCATAAATGGCAATTCAATAGATTTCGCTTTACCAAATAATTGGTGTCCATTTATTACGTTCTACTGGGCATCAGATCTCTTTGACTTTGAGAAAAAGACGCGTTGGATTCATTTTCGGTCATTGAACCAAAAAATTAAAAAAGCGAATATCTCCAAGCGCACGATTGTATCTGATATTCGGTTCTCCAAGACTAGTCATCGGATTAGATGAGATCTTACATAAGGAAGATTATTGTCTATTGAAGTAGATCTAGTTACAGAGTACAAAACAGATAGTCCGAACGGATCACGAGAGTAAACGCGGAAGGGAAAAAAGAACGGCGGAAATAAGTATGATTTGGTGGCAACACAAGGAAACGCTTCAATAAAGAGATGCAATGTATTGTTGTCCTACATTCACGACGGGGAGTACTGATCTCTCCGCCAACTCTTTAAATATCAATTCTTACGTTCTTTCATATTTCTTTATTCTCTTTCCTCTTAAAACATTTCACCTCCCCCTTCCTTTCTTTTCTAATTAACTTCCTACGGTGAAGCAATTTTAAGCGGAAACCATGCGTCTTCATTCATCTCTTTCGCTCACCGCTATCGGTCTGTTCCTTTTGTCTAGTGCTAAGTTCAGCACAGCCGAGAATGATCTCGCTACCAATTCTGAGTCTGTATCGGCAATGTACCTTGCGCCTTTTGCGGATGACAACGAACCTGAATCCGAGTACGAATTGGTCGATAACGACGATGTCATTAATGGTATCGATGCTCATACTGTTCAGTTGTGGAAACGCGGTGACGATTGCTCCAAGTACCACAAAGGTAAAAAAAAAAAAAAAAAAAAAAAAAAAAAAAAAATTCAGAACGGCGTCCCAAAGCACAGAAAAATCTCATGGATAATTTCTAGTTTCGGGAAGCGACACTTGCGTCAAACTTTCCAAGAAATATGGTATCACCCTCAACCAGTTCTATCAGATGAATCCACACGTGAACAGCAAGTGTACCAATCTTCACAACGGAAAGAAATACTGTGTCAAGAAAGGCTCCTCTTCCTCTAAGAGCAGCAGCAGCAAGAAGAAGAGCAACAAAGGAAAGAGCTCCTCTTCTTCCTCTGGTGGCTGTAGCAAGCAGCACAAGGTTACAAACTCCGATACCTGTATCTCCGTCTCCAAGGACTACGGTATCTCGCTTGACGACTTCTACAAGCTGAATCCCAAGGTGCATAAGAACTGCGATAACCTGGACACTGGAAAGAGCTACTGTGTCAAGGGCAGTTCTTCTTCTCATGACGATGATGAGGACGACGACATTGACGACAAGGTCACTCTTTTCGCCTCCAAGACCAAGAAGAACAAAGGCAAGAAGAACAAGAAGGACGACAAGAACGAAGATTCCTCCTCTGATTCGAAGGAAAAGCGAAGAAAGATTCAGTCTAACGCCGCTTTCACTTACTACTGGATTGCTAAGCCCAAGGATTACAAGGGCGGAAAGTCCGTTGCTGTCAAGACTTGCAGCGGCAAGACCATTGGCACTGTCAACGAAAAGTACGCCGATGCATTGGTCATGGAAGGCACTGGTCTCGTCGGTAGCAAGATTGTAAACCTTGGTAGCTGCTCCTGCACCAACTACAAGTGTTTCGAGGAAGTTAACAAGAAGGATGATCCTTATGGTTTGACCGGTAAATAAGACTAAACTCTAGAAAAGTGTTTCAGTGTTCCTGACATTATTTCATTTACACAGCCTACGGTACTGCTCTCCGCCCTTATGTGACCGTTGCAGCTAACGATCTCGGAAAGAACGCAAAGATCTTTGTTCCTCAGCTCGTCGGATGGACCCTTCCTGGTACCAACAAGAAGCACAACGGCTGTTTGTTAGTCGATGATCAGAGCTGGAGTTTCTCCAAGCATCACATCGATCTCTACGTCTACGATAAGGACTACTACAGCAGCCTTGATAAGAGCCATCGTGTTAACAAGGTTGACATCTACGAAGGTGGCAGCTGCAAATTGCTTAACTACAATTAGATCAAAGTAGGTTAGAACCGTTAGTTTTGAAGTGAGTTAAAGATTATTCTGTGTTCCCCTCATTTTCCCAAATTTCGAATAAATTTAAACTTTATGCAACCCGCAGTGGTACAAAGCCTGGCTTTGGGTTTCATCTCACGTCAACATTAAAAATAGTATATTTCCTGTTTTGGGATTTCCCAAACCAGCAAATAAACTTCATTCCAGGGTTCCGCGTTGTCTTGCCTTTACGTAAACATACTCTTCCAGTTTATTATTATCTATGCCCAGTATCCTTTGTCCTATAGAAATAGTGTCTCTCCCAATGGTGTGGTGATAAATTGGCTCTCCTTGTCGGACTTCTCAGTGGAAGAAGATGCTGAAGAAGAGCCGCTTGTTTGTTCAGCTTCTTCCAAAGCTTGCTTCAGCACATTTGGCGGGTCAAGATAATGTTCGTCTGACATCATGAACGTTCCCCAGTGAATACCCACTGAGAGACGTGGGCATCCGAGATCGTAATGCGCTCGTACCGCGTCAACAGGGCCCATATGAAGATGCCTCATTAACGTTTCCGGTTCAAAGCTACCGATGGGCAATGCAGCAAGCGTAAAAGGAGCATAAAGTGTGCCAATAGCCTTGAACAAATCTGGTGAATAGCCAGTGTCACCGCTAGTAGGATTACATTAGCATTGCTACCCTTCTCTTCAACGTCAGCACAGCACGATACTAACCAAAAGAATACACGATCGTGTTTAGACTTTATGACATAACTGCACCAAAGCGAACTGTTCTTGTCAAAAAGCGTTCTAGATCCGCTCCAGTGCTAATCCATATAGTGTTTAGTACTGCTTACATGATGACTACTCCATACCATAGCAGGAACGCAAGCAAATACTATTTCCGGCCGTTCCTTATGGTGGATTTCTTGCCACCAGTCTAATTCTACTACCTGGAGAGCTTTAGCTTATATTCTTTTCTCCCCAAATTCGCACTTACATTTTCTACCCCTCTCTTCAGAAACCAATCCCTGAGACCAAGTGGAATATACCATGTCACGGAATTGCCAAGTTGAGTAACGACCCTACTATCTAAATGATCAAAATGATCATGCGAAACAAGCACTACATCCAGCTCTGATTGGATTTCCTCGAGTGAACAAGGCAACGGCCTTAATCGTTTCGGACCGAAGTAGTCGTTGACGGAGCATTTGGAGAACACCGGATCTGTCAGGATTGTCAAACCATCCACCGTGATAAGACACGTTGATTGTCTAGTATAGAGTCAACCCCCACAAGATTATGTGTCCTTCTTACCCAAACCAAGTGAGAGTGACAGGCGATGGCTTCTGTGGTTGATCATCCACATCCACCCATGACGCTGTCATATCTTTCTTGGCAAAAATTCTATCCAGTGCAGGTCTCTTTACCGGAAGCGCTTTCTCCAGCATCTAACACCGTCTTTTCAATAACTTGTAACCCTGTCTTCAAAATAGAGATACCTCTCGCGATTCCGGTATTCCATTACCCTTCCAACGACATAACCAAAACAAGGCAGTTTCCCACCACCGAACTTCTCGCCACTCAGAGAAAGGATTGAGGAAATGACGTTCTACCTGTATAATAATTCTAATGGGTAAACGCTATTGCTCGGCATTCTCTTCTAACCTTTAGACTTGCGTAACGATCCTCTGGTCGTTTTGCGTGTCTTCGATTACGAATGTCTCGTAATCGAACAGCTTCTCTAAGTTCAGCTGTGTGCGAAGCCTGAAGATAATAATATAACAATGATGATGCTGATACGGTGAGAATCAATGTCGGCAGGGTATATGGGTGGTCAAATGGAATGGGGAAATTGACAAACGATGGTCGTTTGTCGACGACAGTAAATTGGGGCATTGCACGTTTATATGGTGTGAAACAAAAAAAAAGGCGAGAAACACGAGCGTGCCTGAAATTTGTTGACGTGAAAAGCTGGCCGTCAAAAAGTACAGCAGAGAGTTTCTGGAGGATGTGTCACGCTGGCAGGCAGAATAGTAAGTTTAAATGAATTCGTGTCAATTTGCGATTCTATGACAGGCTATAAAACTTCCAGGAGGAGGCTGACAACAACTTTGTTACATAGTCGCTTTGTGTTCCTGTTTCATGCGAGTCCCGTGTCCCATTTTAAGAGTTCCCTTAAACAGACAGCGAAATCTATGTTTTTGCAGCTGTAGCCCCTTCGTGCTGTGAGTACTGAGAATATTGTACATGTTACCCGAATATTCAGCGTTCTCCTTCGATTTATCGATTATTTCCATGCTTCAAAGGGAACAACGGCAACCAAATGCAAGAGCTTTGCCGTGTAGCAAGGAACGTGCATTCATCGTCGAAAAATAAAGGCAAATGACACCCGTTCGGCACAAGTATTTGATAGCTGACGACGTATATAGCGTAGAAGAGTACTCTTCCAACGACGAATGTCTAAATGCAGCGAGCGTCCCGAAAACAAAGGATCTGAAGCAAAGCACAACGACCATCTTGCATCAATGATCAAGATACAAATGTTCTGGGAAAGCTTACATCATTGGACGAAGTCTCGATACTGCTTATTGGCTTATTTTTTTTTGCACTACTCTATGTAAATTTTGCGTCCATCAAGAGCCAGGTTTGCGCTAAGGAAGGAATGAAGTATGCGTTATCAGTATAAATTGGCGATAGAATAATACTCTACTTCCACCAACTTGGTCCCCAGATGGACGCGAAATTTATCTCAGCAGCGGAAAAATTCATTCACGGTTAGTAAATGGAAGATACTTTGATGTTAATTCACTTACTGCCCGAAGGGCATAGCTACCCGACGGTAACAGCTTGTTCCGCACTTGATGCGGTGGGAGCGGCAGGGGAGATTATACTTGCGCAACCGCCAGTTTGGTTGTTAACACCGTGCAGAAGACTTGAAGCGATACAGCGTCTAGCGAAGTTCTGTCTTGGAAGTTGAGGGAGACTGTGTGTGTGACAATGTTTACGTACCTGATGGTGAACAACGGGCTACACCACAGCCAAGGTGGTTCCGGACAGATGAAATGCAGAGTAAAGGATAATCCTGTATGTATAATGGTCTCCGTCTTCTTGCTGTATCCCTCCATCACTTGCGCGCTTTTGGTTGTGTGTAATGCATCAAAATATGGATAGTCGCCCACATTGTCTTGTTCATTTTCAATGATCTGTTTCCAAGAAAAAAAAATGCAAATTCCAACTACGGATGTATTCTCTATCTCTTTCCCAATGGTACTTGGGTAATATTCAGGTGTTTTTTTCAGAGGCTTCACCCTTTTGATATAGGGAATGCAGGAAAGCTTGTACAAATCTTCGACATCGCTGGAGCTACTCTCCAACGACCACTGAGCAACGCTCATCAAGTCACTTGATATAAAGGCATCGAAGGAAGACTGCTTGGTGTTATCGACGTATTGAGTCAGTTATACTGTATGGTTGAGTTAAAGGTTTTAGCTAAATGCTCTTTTTGTTTTGATAAAGATCGCTTGCTATTACACCCAACGTAACAGTTTGGCGTTGTGCTGCTGCTCATGCTGACCAATATGTAGCGATACAACTGCATGGTGTATCTGTACTTCAGATAGATACATATCATGAGTCTGTGTTTCTACGTCTCCTATTAGTAATAAAATATAGAGATACTACGATAGCTTCAACGAACGTTCTTTCACAAATGATGCTTATGTCTACGTTTTCTACTTATCCTTACGATAGAAACACTACACAAGAAGCAAGGCCGGATATTCCTAGTGCATGTTGTGCAAATAAAAGTTTTTTTAATCCTTTCCTGCCATATATACACCTTTTGTCAAAATGATCTCACAAGAAAAACAATTAATGGGTTATCCGTCGCACTGGCACTTTCTCAGGCCTTTTTGACGTGTTCAACGAGCTTGCATTTGCACCGACTCAACTTTGGTTGGGCACTCTCAATCCACATGGCAATGCGCCTCTGACCGGAAACCTTACGTTCATAGAAAACATACTCGCACGTACTTTATACAATGCTCGTTCAGTTTTAATAATGCGTAAATCAAAGGATACACTGCGACTTTATACGTGAATGCCATTGTCTTCGATAGGGGATCACCTTTGAGATGATTCCTTTATAAATCATTCAGTAAATGTTGTCCTTCTCTTTAATATTTGTTTATTTTAGTTTATACTTTTCTTCGGTATACACTGCAGATACAACGTCCTTGGTCTTAAAATAGCTGGTTTGACAAAAAGGTGATACCGGAATTCTCCGTGATTCATTCCAGCGTCTCAATTCCTTTCAAGTACCTGTTTCAATTTTTTTTTTTTAGCAATCTAGCTTTTCTATTGTATAGCAAAAATGTGCTCATGATACCACAAATCTACGAGAAAGTGGAGAGCCGGACCCATAGATAGCTTAATCCTACACGCAAACTTCAGTAAGTTATAGACACTTTTAAAGAAAAGCGCAACGGCGGCAAACATAATTATCTTCCAGACTGTTTTCTTTATACTGCGTATATCTAGACCACTTCAAATAAGCAAGTAGCTCTTGTAATGAGAAGCAGCAGTTGATGTTGAAAGAAACCATTTTTTTTCCTTTTTAAGGAAGAGCCAACGGCAGTAACGGATCAATCTGTTTATGCAATTAGCATTAAGGCCGGCAGAAAGATCATACTGAAGGAAGAATAAGTTACTTACTGTAGCAAAAACATACTGCGAATGAATACCGGGAAGCCGCAATGTAATTACCAGTTACATTCGGCTGTTTTTATAATCGCGATTCGGTTGCATGCAGCTGAATGAGCAAACTAAATTTACATTCGAATGAGTTAATGCTATTCCAACTGACGTTCGAGATGAGAGATCACTTCAATACTTTCACCTTTTTCTGTTTCCTTGGTAAACGGTGCATTATCTTGGGGAGTGACATAACGCGCTGAGGTTGATTTCTCAAGAGGCCTTTAAAAAAGGCGGTTTTTTTTTTCCTTTTCGTTTTCTTTTCTCTTTCATTTATATCTTTCTTTTGGTAAGTTTTTATTTTCTTCTTTCCTTTCTATACTTCTTGTTGTACTCAATGTCGGAGACCAACATCATCATTATACGTTCTTGTTGTCCTGGCCAGACGTACAAGTCGTTGCAAAGAGCTGGCCACTCTTTGCTGATGATGGCGACAAATGTGTTTTTTTATATTTCTTCTCTTTCTACTTCTCTCTTTTTTTCTTCTTCTTCTTTTTTAACTTTATCTTTTATCTCATTCTTTTTTCTTTTCCATTACTGCTTTCACCCTTTCGTTATTCTCTTGCAACAAACCTTTCCGGTAAGCTATATTCCAAACAAAATCGTTTTTTTACGTTATTTTAATTTCCGGAAACACACGTATCTCGCGTTTTCGACGCGTTTCTACTTATTTCAACAAGGTATGCTTTAGGAATCGTTCGATCATTTATTCTTTTCTAATTAACTCCCATTTCAGATCTCGACATGCTGTTTCAAAAGTACAGTCTCTATTTACCTGTCTGGCTCTGAACCTTCCACCTTTGATCGAGGGAAGTATCATTCACTTAATCCTTCCCATTCATTCACATGTCAACTCTGCGTCGGTGTTATGCAAGAACACAAATGCCGATCAATCAGGTACGCTTTTAGTAGTGTTTGTTTCACAAAGTGTAACCCAGCTATTATAGTTTCCCACTCCGGGGCAGGGACCATTAAACGGACCTCATGTACGTTGGAGTTACGGCGCAGATCGACCTTCCTTTCGCTTCCGGAATGATCCCCCACAGAGATTGGTGCCATATTCCCGCATAGTCTATTGAGTATTCCACGGTCGGCCTTCCTCTTCAAGGGTAAGTTTATTACCTTTTTTTTTTCTTATTTACTAATTATTTTTGATAGACCTTGCGCTACGGGCTACGGTATGGTGGGTAGATAACAATCCGCCATACGTATCCATCCTTTTTTTTTTTATAGAGACTCAGGGAAGTTAGACTATGCAAACCAAGACCGAGGCTTGACACCATATGCATCGCTGGTCCTTCGATTGGTCGCCGTCCAGTAACTAGTACGCTAGTTGCCGTGCCAAACCTCAAAGTCGTCCCTAAGGATTTCGGTCCTTTTGGCTGATGGGTTTCTGAAGGAGGAGGAAACTTATTAGTAGGTAACTTCTGTTATTTGGCGCATTGTCTTAGGATTTGATGATTCCCGTCCCGGGATGACTCTACATGGTCTTAAGGCAATCTTTTTTCTGGGATTTCGCGTGTCCATTGGATCATCGTGCTCCTTTGGGTTGGGTAACGGCTTCCCGGGTTTGTTCCTGGATTGGAGCTTCAGCTGACTGGTTCTCACCTTTATGGAGTTGGCCAACACGTGCGGGCAGGTCATGTTCCCAAGGAGTTATCCTTAAACTACGTGGCAGCGTGCGTTCTTAGGGCAGTTGGTCTCCGGATTGATTGTTCTTTGGGTTAAGCATCTTGCTTGGCTGGTTATCCCTTCATTGGGCTAGCCTGCGCACGTCTCAAGACTTCGGTCTTGTGGGGGTGGTAGGTTCCCAGAGATGATTCTTTAAAATACCTCCGTTTTAGCTGGCTTTGCCTTGAAAGTTGGTTAACGTATGTTCCTGTGGGTCCGGTCTACAGGGTCAGACTGGTTCTAGGCGCTGAATCATCTGGATAGCTTTCACTCCGGTGTGTTGGCCGACATGCGCTTTAGAGCTTGACGTATGATTAGTTGGGTGTATGCTCTTCTGGTTGTGCGCTCCTGGTTCGAACTGGTTTGCATGACGCCAGAGATTCATTTCTAAAGTTCGTGCACAACCGCTGGCTCTTGAGGTAAGAGTTGGCAAACCCCGGCACGGTCCTGATGGCATTTGCCTGTTGGGCTGGATGACGTCCATCTGGGTCCAGTTGGTGTACGGTTCTGGCTCTGTGGGGGCCATTCCGGAGGTGGGTTGAGTCCCGCCAACGATCAACCCATGGGTTCCCGATGCATCTGTCACGGCGATGGGATGATGCCGCCGGATGAATGAATCGTTTGGCGAACGAGTTTAGCAAGACGAACAACAAGGCTAACAACAAAGCGAACAACAAAACGAACAACAAAACGAACAACAACGCGAACAACGACACGAACAAGAAGACGAACAAGAAGACGAACAATGAGGCGAACAAGCGAACCAATCAGCGATGAAAACAACAAGACGAGCAAAGCACAGTAACGGGAAACCAGAGTAGCACACGACCTGCATCGGTCACAGCACGAACACCTTCTTTGCTAGCCTTCCTGTAAAATATAGTATAGTCATAGGAAATAAAGAGTTTTCTCTTCGATCTTTTTAATCTACATTCGACGTTCGCTACAGCACGTGTGGCCACGGCGACTCGTTACATTACCTTAGCTTCGGCGAAGACGCAAAAAAAAAAAAAGAAGAAAGAAAAAACCGGACGAACAAGACGAACGCGAAGACGAGCCTACCAATAGGCGAGCGACCTCAGCCAGTCGGCGTTGATCCGATCTTCCGCCCAGTAAATACAGGCGAACCAACCGGTGTATGCTTTCGCGCTTCTACCCGCATGGCCCACCCTACACATGGACCTCCGTCTCGCATCGAGACTTGCAAATGCTCGATGCTTCACGTTCCCTACTTTTTCTTTCTTTCTCTCTCCGTGGCTTTTCAAGGCCTCTCGCCTCTGAGACCACAAGAGGTCGAACATGGTTGGACGGCGCCGGCGGTCGAAAAGCCACGTTCTCAGTCAGTCGTCGGCGGCAGGCTGGGACGATGCCCTGTGAGGAGCGAGATATCGTGGTGAGCCCAAGCTGGATGGGATTCGTTCGTTGCAGGCCCCTTAACCGGATCAAGTCGTACGGGTTGGCGCAAAGAGTCTGTGGAGAGCTGACATAGGAAGTGAGGCGGGCGCCTATCGCCTGGGAAGCAAAGCACTGAAGAGGAATTACGGATTGGAGAGTCGTAATGCGTATCACCTCAGGTGTAGACAAAGAAGCGCACCCAATCACTGGAGTCTTTAATCTTGAGAATCGTGATCGCCGATCCACATGTCAAAGATGCCCCTGGAACACGCAGATTGCGACGCTTTACGTCTTAACCGGCGATCTCTCGTGTCGTAGCCAAAGCTGATATCGACAGATGCAGTCGCACCGAGCTATTCACACAACGTGGTAGAATGCGTTAGAGACAGTGTTCCCTTATCTTGCATGGAACACCTGTCGTGTGGTGGCACCCACTAACAGCGACTGGCCGGCGTGCGCAGTTTTGCTCCATTCATCTTTTAACGTCACTCCGGCGCACGTTGCCGTACAATCACACGCCTCTATCAACTTCGCTAGCTTTTTAACCTACTTTATAATAAATCAGCCTACAAGAAACAAGTAGACGTAAGATCTAGACAGCATGCGATACCGTTGTTTGTTTCCTAAAACCAAACTTCATAGCTTGGTGGGAAGTTGTCGTATGCTGTCCATTGAAAATGGAGGAGTATGATACGCAAAATCCTTGCTTTAAATCGATATAAATGGACATGCCTCGAAAAAGCAAAATTCGTCTGAAAGTAACGCCAACTGGTTTCAGTTTAGGGAAAATCCTGTAACATCATCGCTTATATTTTAAACCGAAGCAAGATCTTATATGTACAATATCGAAGGTATACAGCATTCTTCACAGATAGCGTTTTAATTGATTAGGTAATGGCGTCACTTGAGTAAGACTATTGTTAACGAGTAGTTTGACAAATGGTTCAAACAGATGCTTGTGCTCCTGCGAGAAGATGAGGACATGTAAGTAAGAACAGTGCAAAAAGGGGATAGCTTACATCGTTAATAAACGTGATAGCACGGCCCCATTGATTTTTGGAAGCCTGCCAATGTTTAGTCAGGGGACCTCGTACCACAGCACGGCCAATTCGATGAACATAATCCTCCAGTGATGCTGCCATGTCATAGTTGATTACTAATCTTACAAGCGGTAAATCGACGCCCCGCGCAAGAACATCTGTCGAGACAATCACGTCCCAGTGCGGTTCTTGTTCGTTGATTCCCGCTACGATTGCCGCACGTTCCTCTTGCGATTTATCTGCATGCATCGCAACTACTCGCAAATGGCCCATTCGTTTCTGGATAGCGCGTGTGAGGAATTCTGATCCCAAGCGACTGTCAACGAAAATAAGTACAGGAGGCGTAAAATAGTGCGGATTCCTGAGAATCCACATCAATTTCTTCGCCTTGCTCGCGTTTTCTACCCATAGAATAGTCTGTCGCACATCACTTCTCATTTCTATCCTATTTGTATTTTCTTGGGACAGTCCAATTTTTATCTCAATTGGCGAAACCAACCGACGACAAAGCTTTTCCATAGTTTTGGGATCGCTGACTGTTGCTGAAAAATAGCTCGTTTGACGTATGGCTGTGTTAGGTAATTTGCCCAAAATTTGACGGACTTGATGCCCAAAACCCAAGCCAAACATTGCATCCGCCTCGTCTAACACGACCATCTGCAGCCTCCAGGGTCGACACAAATGTGTATGATAGGTCATGATTTCTTGAACGCGTCCAGGTGTACCGATCAGAATTTGTACGCCTTTCTTCAGTCGGTATAATTGATTTGCCAGTGGCTGACCGCCAATAAGCAGAGCTGTTCTCGTGTTCCTCATTCCGCGTGCAAGAATTTTGGCCACTGATTCAGTTTGTTGACATAGTTCTCTTGTGGGAGCCAGGATAAGGGCGTATGGTCCGGAGCGTCGTTTATACTCGTGCATAATTGACATCGATTGACAATGTACAAGAATAGGGATCAGGAAAGCTCCTGTCTTTCCCGAGTTTGTTGGCGCAATGGCGTATACGTCTCGTCCTGCTAGTCCAGCTGGCACGGCCTGACGCTGAATTCCTGTAGCCATGGACCACCCCATCTGCTCCAGGTTTTCAAGCAAAGTCTCACCGAGAATATGCTTGCATTGATCGAAACTACTAATAGGATTGGGTATTCGTGCTCCTTTGACTTGAATTTCATAGGCTTTCAGCATGGCAGCGATTTGGGCTTTAGACATGTTGGCAACATCCTCCGATTCTTGATAATTCGTCATCTTTGCATGCACATTCTCAGCAACCGAATAATGTACAATCTTCGCGTCATCTGCTGTCCAGGCTGGCGGTTTTCGTTTCGAGCTGTTCATATCTGTATCTATATGTTTACATTCAAGACTAAAAACGCGTTGAGATCACTGTAATCTCCTTGAAAATAGCCTGCTTTTTCTTCATTTACCTGCAAACGTCGTTGTCTGTGTTATCGTTTATATATTCACCGTACTTTCCGCAAATAATGCATGCAGGTTCATCATCGTCGGGATTCACAAGTCGTTGCTCATGGGAGAACGATTTGATAGGATCGTCGTCCTCATCGCCACCAACTGCTTCCTCATCGTACATCGGGGTATCTTCTACGACTTGCTGCGTCGAAGTACAAACCATCGAAGCGTTTTCGACTTCTATTTGTCCGTGATCGTCATTCCACGCGACATTTTCGGCTTGCGTTGTGATATTCGCCTCTGAAATGGTACTTTCAGTAAAGGATCCCTCCAATTGACGCCTTTTACTGCTTTTGGGTTCCAATTGTATTAGATCAGTGGCATGTTTCCGTTTGATCGATCTCGGAACGAACATTAGCTTTGCAGAGATTCTCGCCTGGGTTGGCTGCCAAATACTGTGAAGGTGCAGCAGCCAATTGTATCGAGTGCACGTGAATTTCCTTGATCAGTTATTTTGCTGTGCCAGTACCGTTCAATGAATGAATTTTTAGATTAGTCTATCGTCCATGGAGGCCAAATTTACGCTGAAGAGGCAATCGGTTATGTGGCCATTAGTTCATGAACTGGCGACAAACCGATAATTTACTTGCGTCGAAATTGATGCGCCGTGGACACAAAGATTACTCGTGTAGCATAAAAATTGATTCCGAATCAGTAGCAGAAATCATGCTTTGATATTTCACTTATCCGAAGATGGTTCTGTCGAGCGACGCACGCGATGCATTCGTTCAATCAACAGCAGACTCAAGCACGGTTTGGACAAGTTCCTCATCCACTTGGGAAAACAATAGAAAAGCTCAAATACCACTGTTAGAACAGAAAACGACAATGTTTCGATATGCTTCGCATGCTTTATGTAAGTAATGTGGGAAAAGATTATTGTAGTTTTTGTCGCATAGCGACCAGAAACTCGTTCACTTGGTCCGTATCCACTGGGCTGAATTCAACCTTCGACCGCTGAATCTCGATGAATCTGGCCTTGTTCTCCAGCTAACAGCTTATGAGAATGCTTACATCGTTTAAATAAAAGTTTACCTTTTGTGCCAGGTTGTGCAGCTGTCTGCCACCCTTGACGTTCTTTGTTTTCTTGACGAATCGCTTGAGCTTCACAAGGCAGAGAGTTAACGAGAGAAAACAAGGAATACAGTTTACTTACTGCGATAATGCCAGGAATAACGATCTCAGGGAAAGCAATATGATGGAAGTAACACTTATAATAATTTAACAAACAGTCATGTACTTGTTCCAGAATTCCATCCTAATGCGCATTTGGATCAGCACGATTGTGTCATACAAATTAACCTTACCTGGTAGACACGGCCATGAAGGTACTGTTGCGGTGCCTTAAGATGAGCATCCCACTCCAGCGGTTTCAAAGTCGATGGTTTTGCTTTGCCCTTGACCTCAGAGTTTTCGAATACTTCAATGATATACGGAGCAAGAGGAATATAGGCCGAGGTTGACTGATTCAGCGAAATCATACAACGGATGATATGGAACCGAAGAGGGAAATATTGGCCGGTTGGAATCAATCTACACAGGAACTTTATCAGTTACATGACAACACATCGGTGATGTCTACCTAATAGCACCAAGTGCAACCTGAACAAGCGGATAAATGAGAGGCTTCAGTGGAGATTCATCTTCGCCTTCCTTGGGTTGACAGTAGGTTGCCAACACGTTTGCCCAGAAATCAATACAATGTATATACTGCCAATTATAGACTGCCTTGTAGCTCTCCTACTTCATCTATCAGCACTGGATTGGATAATAGACAGTTTGTGACTTTACCTTCGTCTTGAGCTGCATGGCACCTCGCAGATGAATAGCCAGCTGCCGGATATATATAAACGCTTGTTGATAACTTAACTCCTGGTTAACACCGTACAACTCCACAGCCAGGTTGCGCATCAAATTGATGGCAGGAAGTGTGTGCTGGTTTGTGGTCTTGCAGTTCCGGACAAATGTCAAATAAACGTTCTTCAAACACATATCTAAAAAGCTGGTGGAGCTCTTCTTAGAAACAACTGGTGCCACAGCTAAGGAACGGATAGCTAAGAAACACTGAATGCGAACATGATCGGTGGACGTTGCTCTCGACCACAAATCCAACAAAATCTAGTTATAACAAATTAGCGCCGCTCAACCTGTATAAAGGTATAGTACCTTCAGATACTCTTTCGCGGGTCGCTCAAAGCAGGCCCAGTACGATGTGCATTTCTCTGATTCCTTAACTGCCAGATAAAGCATATTAGGGTCCGTAAGGTTTCGGAGGAGGTGAATCAAGTTCTGGAGATAGGACTTCACCAACGTCTGCAAAAATGGCCATCTAGTAGCTTTAGACGGCAGTCCTCCCTCCTTCTTAGGAACTAGATGACGGTTGAAAACTATAGGCGCATGATGTAGGGTGGAGACAATGACTTTGTTGAGAACTAAAGGAGGTGTCATTAGTTCCTTATCGTTGCCGACACTGGAATATCCAAAATTTACCATTAGGATCATTAATCGTGTAAATGAATGTGGTCTTTTCTTCTTGCTCTTCGTCTGACATTCTTGCTGCAGTCTTGAACGCTGCAAGCAGCCTCTTCATGGCTTTGATACTTTGTGTCTCATCCACTTGTTTCACCCATTCAGTGACCTTCTTCTTTGTCAAAACTTCAGTAGATGGTTCCTCCTCAATATCTTCTTGCTCCTCATTCTCCGACAGGTCAGCTTCCTCCATGTCTTCATCTTCTTCTCCTTCAGAGATCTCCTCGTCGTCCTCGTTTTCCTCCTCATCTCCATTTTCCTCCTCATCTCCATTTTCCTTCTCATCCTCATCTTCATCCTGGTCTTCATCACCATCGTCGTTCTCGTCCTCATCAGACATGCCAAAATCAAGCAAGTCGGCCTCCTCGTTTTCCAAATACTTGTAGAACTCAGGATCCCGTTTCTTGAGCTCTTCCAAATCCTTTTTATGCTTCGCAATATCCTTCTTTAACTTTTTCCCGCTGTCCACCTTGTTTTCATCCTCATCATCTTCTTCATCGTTGTCTTCATTCTCGCTGGCCTCTTCATCGTCGATATCTTCATCGTCGTCGTCTTCTTCATCTTCTTCCATCACTTGGTCCTCTTCCTCATCATCATCATCCTCATACTGTTCGTTGATACCGTCGACGTGATTATTCTCCTCTTCTTCGGAGTCATCATCTGCATCTTCCTCGACTTGTTCAAGACCGTCCAGTGTCTACGTGAGATATGAGTTATAGGGGCTTTGTTCTGTGTAAATTTAGAAGTGTATGAGCCGTACCTTATCCAAAGCGTCCTTTTCGACCTCGTGCTTCATTTCTTCATCGTCAGAAGAGTCACCGGCAAAACCGCCATTGAAGAAATCATCGACAGACATCTTCGACATGCTGTAAGAGAAGGAATTATAAGTTGTTTATGCCTATGCCTAAATTACGTGTATGCGGAACTTACTCTTTTTTACCAATTTTCTCGGACTTTTTGGCTGCATCGTTGTTGATCAGTATTCCATAGCTTCATATGGACGGATCTACGTACCAGGATTTTCATGATTCTTCTTAGAGATCTTCGACGATTTGCTAGTCTTTTTAATAGCAGCGCTTTTAGCCTCTCGATCGGGCTTATTTGTATGTTTCTGCTTGTGCGATTGCTTCTTCGATTTGGCCATTATGGTAATAACTTTCAGGTTCTCTCGAAAAAGGATTTAGAAGGGGTTTTGTGACGACGAATCGTTCATGTAGGAGTGGCTTGTTTGTCAGTCTTCCACTCCGCGTCCCTCCTTTCACCATGAATGTGCTGAAGAAGTCGGGTGTATCAAAGCAACTGACATTAGCTTTGCTAAAACCCGACATTTGCGCCAATGGAGCTCTTCCTCAAAAAATTTATGATGCCATTCGAGAGCGCCAAATGGACATCGTACAGCAACGTCAAGTATTGTGGACCGAAGCTGATGCGGGCGCATTTTATGCCGAACATAAGGGAAAATTCTTTTATGAGCGTTTGTGTGGTTACATGACGAGGTAAGAGAATGAGAACAGAAAGAAGGAGTGGTCGTTAGTGACACAAGATCAGCGGCCCCTTTGAAGCATTAATCTTGTCGTCACCCAATGCTATCAAAGAATGGAGAGCGCTGATTGGCCCCACGCATCCTTGCCGGTGAAGTCCAGCTGCACTCCCGAAAGTCGCCAACTCATAAATATATGTAGTGCAAGGATCCATCAACCTCATACGCTCCGCGCTTTATATGGACTTACAGATACACGTAACTCCTTCCATGGCTCAGGTATTCTTACTTTTATCTTGATGACTGTCTAACACCTCGACAAAAGACTCGGATGGTACAGCCAAAAGTGAGATCCAATTCTTCTTTCCACAGTTCGATGTCAATGCGTGGTTTGAGAAGGAAAAGAATAGACAATAGGACTTGCTTGCGGATCCTGCATACATGTTACCCTTCCTTTATTAAAAAGTATTACAGCATACTGTGCTCTGATCATTAATAACCTTGACACATTTCCTGTTGCTTCCTTAAAATGTGGCGTCTACTTTGCTCTTTTGAGCTGATCCGTCGTATCGTGATGCACTTGTATACTGTTTATTGAATGAATTTTTACGCTACTCTACTAAAATTTGCGTCCACCAAGAGCCAGGTTTGCACTGAGGAAGGGATGAAATATGCGGTTATCAGTATATAAATTGACGATAAAATAATACTCTACTTACATCAACTTGGTCCACAGATGGCCCGCACTTGACACGATGGGGCCGGCAGTGGATATTATATTGATACAAGTACCAGTTTGGGTGTTAACGCCGTGGACTTGAAGCGATGCAGCGCCTGGCGTGTTCTGTCGTGGAAGTTGAGCGAGGCTGCGTATGACAACATTTACTTAGCTGGTAGTGAATAAGGGGCTACATTACAGCCGAGACGGTTCGGGACAGAGGTCGTGCAGGCTAAGTATAGACATAGAAACGTGAATAATTCTGCATGTATATAAGTTGACGTCCTTATCGGGGCTGTCTTTTTGAAAAGCAGAGCCGAAGAATTTAAAAATGGTTCATGTGTGCCTTTATATACGAATGATTCTGGATGAAACCTGTTCTTATCTCGAGACATTTTTACTGCTTCAAAATTAATACAGAGAAACCGCCATCGAGGCATCTTAATGCAAAAACAATGTTCTTGCTTCCCTGCAGCATCTTCTTTGTCTTGAGGCATCTTTACTGCTTCCGGAAGGATACCGAAACGCCATTGCTGAAGAGCTTTAATGCAAAACTGAGGTTACCCTGGGCATGAAGTATTCCTTGAATTAACGCAAAACGAACTACTTCTCCGCGCCAAGACGTACCACCTTCCAGCGCAAAATCCATTGACTCTAATGTAATATGATATTTATTTGATGCAAATTCTCACTCAAAATCCAGTATTTCGAAACCAAAAGGAACGTGTTAATCCAATGCGACACGTATAAGCCAACGTCGCTACACCTTGCCTGCATAGGGTTTCTGTCATAGCTCACGAAGTTACAACTGTCGGACGTCCCAGACCGGATATTCCGGAAGCATGCCTTATCGGCGGATTTTGCCAGCGCCTTCTTCACCATTATCTCAATAACCCGGAACGATCGGCGATTTTTGCACCTTAAACCTGACATTGTGTGTCTCGCGGCCAATGCCCATCAGAAACAAAAATAACCTCCGCATATCATGAGCTAAAAAAAAAGAAAGGAAAAAAAAACGAAAAATGAAAAGAAAAGGACAAGAAAAAGCATATGTTTGGGGCAACTGTTTTCCTAAGGGCCGTAGCAAACACAGATATTAGGGGCCATACCAAACTTCGCGGCGCGGAAATCGTGAGGCAAATGGCCTCTACACGGAGTAAAGTTTTGGGTAGTTTCGGTGGATGTGCGGCTGTGCGAAACATCGCCCCTAGAAGGTGCGGACTGGGCTTGGTATGGCTCCTAAGTAACCCGTTCGTGGCGACCAGAGACAAGGTGTCCTGGAAGTCAACAGTCAACTGTTTGAGCAACATGTTACGTTTTAAATCTCCGTTTAAATTGGTGTTTCGGTCACCACCGCTGACCCACCCGGAGCGTCTCTCGTTTCTTTTTCTTCCTCTTCTCTTTTCCTCTATTCTGCAAACGATCAAGATGAACCCTGAATAGTATGTCTTTGTATCTAATGCGATGCACTTATGTTAGCAGAGCTGGATGACGAGCTCCATCTGAGCTCATCCTCTCGACAAGTCACATGATTGCTCATCCTTTCTCTATTTTTCTATTAGCGACTATTTGTTTAAGCTGCTTTTGATTGGCGACTCTGGTGTCGGAAAGTCGTGTTTGTTGTTGCGATTCGCTGACGACACCTATACCGAGAGTTACATCTCCACCATTGGTGTGGATTTTGTAAGTGCCAAGAGTATCAAAAATTAAGGGTGCTGACGCTGCCTAGAAAATTAGAACGATCGAACTTGAAGGCAAGACCGTCAAACTACAGATTGTAAGTTTGGCTGGATAAACAAAAGATAGTGAGTTATAACATGCATATCTGGGATAGTGGGATACCGCAGGTCAAGAGCGTTTCCGCACGATCACATCGTCATACTATAGAGGAGCACATGGTATCATTGTCGTTTATGATGTGACAGACCAAGATACATACATCAATGTCAAGCAGTGGCTGCAGGAAATTGATCGATATGCAGCGGAAGGTGTGAATAAGTTGCTGGTCGGCAACAAGAGCGATTTGACGGATAAGAAGGTGGTGGAGACTGAACAAGCCAAGGTAAATTTTATCGCCACTAAAAAAAGAAAAGCACGGGAACTAACATGTAATATTTAGGAATTTGCAGACTCGTTGGGCATACGCTTCTTGGAAACTTCCGCCAAGGACTCAACGAACGTTGAAAAAGCCTTCGTGACCATGGCAAGGCAGATTAAGGATAGAATGGGCTCGACTATGCAACAACAGCAGCCCAAGTCGACCGTCAAGGTTGGTCAAGGCGCCTCTGTTCCCCCTAAGCAAGCTGGTGGATGCTGTTAGATGCGCAAGTTCGCTCATCTAGCAAGGTGCTGCCTTCTATTCTCTTATTCTCTTCTCTTTCGCATCATAATAATAAACCACGTATCCTCTACACCCACGCGAATGGGCTTACAGTAAATTTGTTATTGGTTAGTCTCGCGATGAGTTGGTTGTAACAATATATCATCTAAAGAAGAAAGGTGTAGTTCAACAAAACTGAACACCCAGAAAAGCTTGTCCCTCAGTTACAGTGATCGGCAATCTCACTGACTCAGGATTTAATGAACCGATCGATTTCGGCCTAAGTCAGTCATGCGTAGAGCATATGCTGATCAGATGGAGCCTCGAATTCTAAAGTCATGATAAATACACAATGCATGTCATCCGTTTTCCACCACAATTTATCAGCGGTCCCAACAATATAAGCACAATATTTCCGTTATTGATGTCCCCAAAGGATGTCAGCGTACCTTTTCCTAAAAGAGCAAAGATCCTGAGATACGCTAGTCAAATCGTTGTAATGCACAGGTACACCGTAAGCTTTTACGGAAGACTGTCGAGGCAGCGCCCGTTTATGCAGTTTACATATAGCGGGCGCGTACTATAATTATGCTTGACATAGCTATTCTCGATAAAGCTATATCACCCTTCTTTCCCCAATGGCCTCGATGCTTTAGCATAACACATCTCGCTCCAGTTACAAGCTTTTTTTTCTTGTTTACAGGCGTTAGGCACCGGTTTTGTTTCAAGTGACGTGTTCAATGGAAGAGACGTGCTTGGCGAAGTCAGTTCAAGTTATCATGCTACTATGAGAGGGAAAACGAACAAATATTGAGAAGATGAGGAAAGGAAAGGGGAGGGGGAAGGGTTCTATACCAGCTGAGGAAGTCCAAAGATTTGTCATCCACAGAGACCGCTGTAAAAGAGAGGGCCTTTTTGAGAACCATGTGCGTGTTGCAAGAAGTGTTATCAGTGACGAAGTGCCAGCGGACGTCTCAAAGGGCAAAGAGCATGCTGCTAACGGCTTGACTGATTGGTACTGGGGAAGGGAATTTAGGGAAGCAGAGGCTGTAGACGCTACGACGCAAGGGCAACTGAAAAGTAAGTTTCCCACAGTATGGTACCTACTGGTCATTTCCGAGGACAGTTCCAGAGTCGTTCCTGCCGTCTGTACGCAGATCAGGAAGGGTGCAGGACCAGATATTGCGGACGTGAGGTCGGACAGGTACCGGCGCAAAATCGTGCATACGTGTTCTTTCATGTTTATAGACCTGCTGCTTCCAATGCTCAATTCATCAACAACCACGTTTTGCGCCTGAAACATGATCATGATAACAGAAAAAAGGTCGAAAGTTTTATGCCATTTGATCTGGTCGTTAGTGACGTCGGTAGTTCGGCGGAAGTGCTGTATAATATATTTGCCTGGGCTATCTGGATCCATGCGGTGGTCGAAAGTGTTGAAGTTGTGCAAAGAATTTGCAGTGAAAATGTGTGGATTTGTTTAATTGTGGCGGAACGAGCGTATTGCTTTCGTCTGATCACTGCTATTTATGGAATAGCAATTTGCAAATTCTGGGTCCGTGAAAGAATCAAGTTTGTGCTAGGAGAAAAATAAGATCCGTATCGTGAATACATAATTTATGAAAAAGTGTGAATTTACTTTCGCAAAACTTGATTAGAGTAGCTTAAAGAGCCATCACCATCGTTGTAACCGCGAGGCGTGGCCGGGGAGCGCGGTGTGTCCGGTTCACGGTGGCACACAGCAGGAACTACAGATGGAAAACTGTCCATTTATAGACATCTATCTCCGTCCAGAGCATAGCACTACGTTAGAAGGTGCTGATGCTAGCCTGGGGAGAAAATAAAAAGAAAAAAAAAGCTTCTTCTTAGGAGCTATACCAAATTCCCGGCCCGGAGATCAATAATGTTTAGGGCAGTGTTTCGGCGGGTGTTTCGGCGGGTGTGCGACCGTGCAAAGTATGGCTCCAAAAGTGCGGCTCGAATTAGGTATGGCTCCTAAGAGATCTGAAGAGCTGCACTTATAAAATGAAAGAAGAGAAAAGAAAAAAAGAAGAGAGAGAGGAACACAGAACTAGAGCTCACCTCAACCGACTCAATCTATCAATCATGCCACATTAATCAATTACTGCAGCAGTACACACGGAAGAAAACAAGCAAAATAAAATAAATAAAAAGTGAAGAAGAAGAGGGCAGCGTGTCCTGGGCTGCTTACAAGGAACACATTTGAAACATGGTAATAACCCCATGGACCTTTCACACGCCGCCTGTGCGAGATCGTGTCATTCAACTATAGAATCGAAGTGTATACTGTGGATTCACGCATTTTTTAAGGGCCATCACATATGGTTAAACATGATATGAAGGATCTGCTAAATACATTTCCGTTAAAACGTCGAAAAGGTATGAGAAGCGCCGGTGTGACGGATAAATCCAGTTTTTCACTGCCACTGTAGATACCAGCGCCGTAACGTCAATAACTTTAAAATTAATCTCAGACATTGAGGCAAAGCCCGCGCTTCTTCTCTCTTTCCGCATCTGCCATGGCAAAAGACGGGGAGCAGTTCCTTCGCATAGGCGATGAGTTATACTTGTACGATGAGGACGGGAACATATTGGTGGCGGAGAATCCCCTGGAAACCCGTGCCTGCGCCCGGCCGACAACGAACAACAGAATCTCTTCTGAAGCACTTGGCGTTTTCATATTCAAAGTCGAGCCGCAACAGTCGCACGCCGAGAGAAGAGCACTCGAAAATTTTTTGGGTGACGAAGAGGACGCTGAACTTCTTTTCCGAGAAGGGACAGCTGACGAGCTGCTCGAGCTCAAGACGCTACAAGCCAACGCAACCAAGGAGTGCTCCCAGAACGAGACCGAAAGACGCCGCCTTTTAGGAAAGCCAGTATTGTATGGTCAGGTTATTCAACTTTACAACAGTCATTTTCGAAAATATTTGACTGTGACTGGAAAGACATGCAATACCGATGTGTCACATCTGCAGGTTCACTTGTCTGACAGAATCATCGGTTACTTCAAAATCATGCCGAGATATAGGATCCGTGTTGACGGTGAACCTGTGCGATTAGGTGACACTGTCGCCATTCAGTGCGTGAGACCCGAGGGCTATTTGAATGTTAGCACCAAACCGCTGCATTCTGACGTATATTCAACCGATTATTATGAAGTTTATTCCCATACCAGGATATCCTCTTGGCGGATGATGTTACACTGTTCATCCGTAGCTGATCAAGACACGCGCAAGGCAAAATACATCAACTCAGGCCAGTACATTCGCTTTTATCACAAGGAGATGGAAGCCTACTTAGAGTCACCCGTATTGCACCGGTACGTGTAGCACCGGTGTATACTATTCATCCGAAGTATTAACAGTTGAGAAAAGGGATGGCGAACATGTCCGACTGAAAAAGCATATCATCAATCCACTAGATCCTAAAGAGAGCGATTCACCTCTAGCATTCTGGGAGGTACAGCATTTAGCACGATGCGCAGGAATCGTAATAATTTTTGTCTCTAGATTGAAAACGCCCAAATGTCCAAAGGATCAAAGATCAGATGGAAGAAGCCAGTTAGAATTCGCCATGCCGCAACGCGATCATATCTTTTTATAGATCCAAACAACGTCCGCATTGACCTGTACACGCACAAAATCACCTTTTCTCTTGGATTGGTGAAAGATCCCCCTGAGGTCAACGACAATGATCCAACGTTATTCACTCTTATACCGATATCAGAGCCGACTCAGACATCTGTCCCGTTCGGCACCTACGTACGCATTCAACATGTTTCGACAAAATGTTGGATGCACGCTGCTGCCGATGATGAACAACGTAGCAACTCGCCTATACCAATGCCACTAACACTTGCACCCGACACATTAAACGTGTCCCATACGATGCCATCTAACACAAATTCAACGCGGTTCTCTACGCGCTACAATTCGACCGATTATCAGGGCATGATTCAAGATCCTGGAGAATCTCCCATCTATCACGTTACAGCGTCCCAAGACTTCTACTATCATGATTGCTTTTCAATTACTCGTGCGAGTGAGAATCTTTCCGACACGTTCAACATGGTCAATGAATTGTTACCACGTTTGCAATGGTTCCTGAAGAAAGATAGAACAAAAACTGCAAGCCATCCGGGCAAATTTCCCATTTCGGATACAGAATATGAAAGCGTTACTGAAACTCTGGTAGGGCGACAGACTGTTTTGAAAAGAACGCTTGGAATTGAGAATTTTTTTTTCTGTAGAAAGCGCTTATACGATTCTGTACCGAAAGCAAAGAGCCGGATGTATTGAAGCGAGTTGGATTACCAAATGAATGTAATGAGATCCTATCCTGCTAGATGATGTCTAATGGGCATTTTAGATCACCAAGCTCTTATACGTGATATTGGTATAATCGAAACCGTGGTTAGCATGGTCCAAATCCCATTTGATCTTGCTAGGCGCTTTGAAGTGCAGTCTCTCTCGGAGATGTCAACCCATCCGAAGTCGCGTGAAAGCCATCATCATCATGGGGAAGCCGTCACCGTGGAGGATATCGTTGAAGGCCGTGAGCCGCGACTAAAATACATCCTCTCATTATGCTATAGTCTTTTGCGCGTGTTTTTGGTTGGTGGATCGATGTACGAGGACTCTGATGAGCAGTCAAAGAATCAGCGACACATCCTCAAGATTGCTGGCGATGCAGGTGTGGAACTATTTATACAACATCTGACTTGTGGCGTTGGTGCGGCAGACATGATGGTGCGACTTGTACAAAACAACAGTACGATTATAGAAAGTATCTCAGCCACTCGTCCCGCTATAACGCAAATTCTGGTGAATCTCGTCCGCTCCAAAGCAGAATCGTTACCACAAGATATGTTGGATAATTCAGATGACTACGAACCTGCTAGCTGTGTCGATCTGCTTAGCTCCTTTTGTCATACCGAGACTCGCGGACCAATTATATCACATCGCGATTATGTCTCCGAGCAGCTATTTAGCATGAATGATGGAGAAGAGTACCTTTTGCAAACGCGAATCGTTCGTGAGACAGGGACTGTTGAAATCAAACTGCTGAACGATGACTGGCGCGACCTGGATTGTCTTTTGTACAACAATACGCAGGCTATATGCGCGTTCATAGAAAGCCTTCTGAATCTTGTTTATTCACTTTCTCACGGTACCAATACAAAGTCGCTGGAGGCCACAAGGCATTGCGTTGGTCAGGACGTCTGCTTAAAGTGCATTGGCTTTGTCAACCTCCCTTGCCAGATCCGAGCAAGATTCTGTGATCTTTTAAGAGGTGAGGATATTATTCATACAGTACTTTCTCCTTATGTCTTTATTTCCATTTCTATAGTGCTTTATGTCGATGTTTCGCCATTCAGTGAGGTTCTGCTGTCCGACTTTACCATGCAGTATGATTCCCTTGATGGTTCCAGTGATTACCCTAGTGGCGGTACTGGCAGTCTTGAAAGCAGATCTCCAGAGTTCTTTGATCAACTCAAACGCTGGACCTTCGTCTTTTTGGGCGATAGAGAAACCCAGGTACCTCACAGCATTTTATATACCTCTCGTGGAGCTAACAAAGAGAATCACCGGTAGTTTACTGAGGCCAAGGATGAAGTGTATTTCCTTTCCTCTGTGCTGAAGCTCATCCACACGCAGTTAACGTTGGGATTTTTCACAGACGCTGAAGATGTAAAGCTACTCTTCAGAGCGCTAGTTCATGTCCTCGATGGACGACTCGACGCCCGGTAGGTAGATAGACCTGACGCCATTTTGGTGCTGACATTATCACGAAGGAACGAAGAACATCGAAAGTTTTTGACTACCTCCAAAGAACCACGGGAATGGTAATTTGCGCACTATTTTTATGGTAGATATTGATTAGGTTTTCATAAGGACGGAACGCTTCTGCTTAACAGAAAATAACGAAGCGGTCATGATCACAAAAATCCAGATTCTAGAAATTTTCGATCTTATATTTGATCTGCGACTTCATGTTCGAATGGCAAAATTGACCTCCAAATGGAAGCGAATGGAAACGTAAGGCATATGCCCCAGGTTTAAAGGTTTCTTATGCGCTTCTTCATTTAATTAGGAATGCTGATAACGAACCGCACCACTCGCTTCGGACCGCCTTGACAGCTATTTTTGAAGAGACATTACTGCGACAACGTGAAAATGTGCTTATGCCAATTGTCAAAGATATCTTGAAATATCAGTATGCTCCATTGAAACGGGTTGCTGTTGTCGTTATGCACCGAATTTACAACGATTGCGAAGGTAATTCCAGCAATGGAAATGCGAAATAACGAATTAAAAATTCTTCATTGCAGATCTTTTCAAGAAGGCGGCACGCGTGTTGATCCTTAGCCAGCCCCAGCAGGTCTTTGTCTATCACGGCATCAAAAAACGACTTGCCAAACTACGTTCGTTTCTGTCAGTGGACCGACTCAGCGATACGCATCTTCCCCAAGTTGAAAGCATCTTGAGGGAATTCATCAGTCTGTTCAATGGAAAGACAATCGACTATAATGATGAAACATGTGAACTGGAAGGACCTCAGGATCAACGAGATATTTACTGCAAGATCTTTAAAAACCTCAACGCACACTCAGTCATTGTTCGCTTGCTAGTAGCTTTGAAATCACTGCCATTTGTAGATTCCGTTTCATCTGAAGAAAGCGCTAGCATGTGCGGCGACAGTGATGATGGTTCTCACATCACTGTTATAAGAACCTGTCTGGACTTTTTAGTGGAATTGGTTAAAGATGACCGTGAACTTCAGGTACATAAAAGAAAGAAACAGGTTATGCGACGCTAACTATCACTGGAAGGGCACTTTTGTCCTGGAAAATATTGATTTGTTGATTGATGTTAGTGGCTATCATCCCAGCTTGGCCACAGGTTTCTATGGCATCTGTGGTAATAATCTACACATCAGTGTGCGTGTTCGAGAAGAACAGATCAAGCGCGTTCTTGAACAGTCCAAAGGTTTTCAAGGCGAATACCTTCATCTTCTTCATGATTTCATGAAGGCGCAGGGGAAGCTGATCAAGAAACATCAAGATTGTGTCATGCGTCTTATCATGGACAACCGTAAACTCTATGTTCCATTTGAAACGCCTCAGGAACTCATCTCTACGGAATACATGGATTACTGCGTTCAACTGATTGAATTGCTAGCCGTATGTGGTCAGGGAGAAAATACGTTTGGCCAATCTGTAAGTCTAGAAAACGCACCGACGTAGGGAACTAAACATGACTGTTAGTTTGCACGAACCATCTTTTCTATCCAAGACGTGGCAACCATCGTGCAGGATGCTTCTGCCCCATTAGTGTTGAAGACCGTCATGTTGAGATTCTTGGCATCCATCTATTTAGACAACACAGAGGTCCCATCGAACGTACCTGTAAGCGACAATAAGCATATTCGCGGCATGATGGAGACCGCTTTCAAAGCGATCCTGTCCGCAAGAGATGAAATGACACCGGATCAATCAAACTATATCTACAAAGGTGTACTCGTCTTTTTGCGATCCATCTTTGAATATCATTTGTCTGTGGAAACAACTGTGGATGAGGGTCTATTTTCATTGTGTCCACGGCTTGTCGACATGACTGTTGATCTTTTATCCACAGCTTATGATGACCGCAAATTACTCCAGAATACACTTGGATGTCTTGACAGCATGATCAATGTCTCTGGATTCCGCGGCAGCATAGATCCTGCGCAACTACGCGACAAGCTGCGTGATGCTATCGTCAAGCTTACGGATAGCACGGACAAGAAGGTCAAGTCTTTGGATTCGGTGAACGCCAAGTTCCAAGGTTTTATTCGTGCCCTGAAAGCGCACAGAGGGGTGCTGCAGCTGCAAAAGGATGAATTCATGCAGATATGTAAGTTTGTTTCTTTTATACCCGTTTCATCTTAACAATTGCTTCGTTGCAGGCTCGCATTTCAATTTGGCAGATGCCGATTCAGAGGAAGATGTGAAGTCATTGATCGATTACCTGTCTGTAATGATGACATCAAAGAGCCAAGAGAAAACCGAGTTCTACCAAGTATCAACAATTAACATCCTGGAAGAAATACCCTCACGTTATATCCGCGATGGTGATAAGACGGATGCGAATAACGATACAAAGGAAGATCATAAGGTTCATGCGCAAAACATGCTTAACCGACTTGGATGTACATTAGTGGCACAGAATCTTTTGTCGTCTCCGCGACGTCAGATATTTGAGGCTGCCCTAAGGCTGTTGATTTCTTTGCTGGATGGTGGAAACAAAAATGTCCAGGACAAACTGGAGGAGTATTTCTACAGCATCAGGTAATAACAGATCTTTGGAAAAGTTGCACGAGACTCATATTTCCACTACAAGAGAGGAGAGGTTTTTCTACTCTTTCCACCAACGTCTTCAGAGTGGCATTGCATCTCTCAAAGACGCACAATCACTATTGCTTCGCGCGGCCTATAAGATGAATAGACAGCAATGCATACTTAGTCTGGACACGTTGGAGAACCCTTCTATCAAGGCTTTGAAAAAATCTAGCCACAGACGGCATTCTTCGATGGACCTCACTAGAAATGGACCACGCAAGCGAGTCAAGGGGCAAACGCAAACGTCCGCTGAATCAGCAATGATCTATCAGAAAATCTCCAATTTGATGGCTAATGAGACAGCGGAGTTCGGCACAGCTACTGAGGACTTTGAAGGAATGAGAGACACCATGCGCGCAGTACAGCTGATGGTAGAGGGCCATAATATGAGCCTGCAGACATACCTTGCGAAACAGCCGGACAACATCAAAAGTTTCAACATTGTTCAAGACGTAGTGGAATACTTGCATGCTATTGTTCCTCTGTGCAACATCCAAAATATTCGACTCATTATTCAGGTACTGGACACAATCACAGAACTGGCTCAGGTAAGATAAGGCGGAAATACCTGTTTCTGTTTACTGACACAGGTTATACTAGGGCTGTTTGATCAATCAGGTTCGCATGAAAAGCAGAGTAAAAAAAAAAAGAGATCTGACGCTTGATTTGTGCACTATTTGTTAGGTGACAATTTTTAACGATAAAATCATCAACCCTGTCAATACTATCTTGCGAGAAGCATATACGAACTGTCCAAGCACATTGATCAATGAACTCAAGGTAAGATTGTCTAAAGAAGATGTACAATCAACTAAACCTATTTCAAAGAGCAAAGTGGTCATCTGCTTGCTAAGTTTGCTAGAGGGTGGTATCGACAATAGTGAGAATATCTTCAGAGAGATGGCAGCATCTCTTGATCTTTCTACCGTTGCCGAGAATATGAATACTATCTACAAAAACCATCAAGATGATCTTGACTCGCCTAACGTCTTTGAAAAGATTGAGTGCGGATTTTTGTACTGTATGCTTGTCATGACACTGACTCCGGCGTTGGACGAAGCTCAGGTACATAATGATTTCTATCCACCAATTAGGTTCTAATGTTGCATTTTATGCATTCAGCTATCTATGTTCCGTGCTAACGAAGCATTTGAGTACTTCCAAAAGCACACGGGAAAAATCGAGGTGGTGATGGATTATGGGCAAGAGAAGCAGCTTTCTCGTGTGCTGTTCCCTATTCCTGAAGTATGCAAATATCTGCGCGATGCAACAAAGCAACGATTTTTATGGAACGTGAAGCGGTAGGTTACCCTTTTTCGTTCAAAAAGGATTGCGGAATTTAACAGTTCCTTAGTGACTCCCCCTCCGCAAAGATTGAGGATTTTGTTCAGCAATCCAATAACATTATTTACGAGTAAGCCCCATTGAAGCGAGGATAATCTGGGGCTAAATGTTTTGGACAAATAGGATCGAATATCAGGCTAAAGTGGCCAGTAATGAATACCTGTCAACGCTTACGAAATACAGCTCGCAATGGTGGCAAGCTTCCTATGGCGTGACCGTCTTGCTGAACCTGTTGATGCTTGGATGCTCGTCGATGCTGGTCGACACTCGCTTTAGTTTCTCAAATTGCAATGCCTTCCATCATATTGCAAGTGTTCTTTTAGGACTTGTGCATCTGATCCTATGGGGCCTGTCGACAGCCGAATTCTATTTTGTCCAACTGCCGATTCTGGTCAACCGAAAGACTTTGGGCAACACGGAAAGGATACTTGACGTGAACGTAGATAACGGCAATACAGAAGACGAGATATCACCTTTTGCATGGATGTTTTCACAAAAGGTAGAAGGGCAATGATGTGATATGGAAAACATTACTGACAGAGGGAAAATAGCAGTTTGATATGGCGTTTATTTGGACCTGCTTGACAGAAAAGCAGTTCTTGTACCACTTGATGATGATTGGATTTTCGGTTGTTGGCTTATTCTATCCTGGATTCTATGCTGTTCATTTGCTAGATTTCGTTTTCCGTGATCGCATTCTTCAGGGTGTCATTGCTAGTATCACATTGAACGTCAATTCCATCACCCGAACTGTAAGTGCGGAATATGAAACAGCGGAAGCTTAACTTAAATTTTTTGTCTAGGCATTGTTAGGCATCATTGTTGTATACATCCACAGCGTGATCGCCTTTAGATACTTCCGGTCTGAATTTGATGATGCCAAAGGTCTCCTGTGTAGTTCCCTTTTGGAATGTTTCATCACTGTTCTTTCTCATGGGTAAGGCTACAGTGGAAAAGATTCATGGCTAACAGATCGTTAGCGTTCGTTCGGGCGGAGGTATCGGTGACATTCTCGAACCTGACGGCGCGGAGGAAGTCCGCGGTTGGCGAATTGTTTTTGAAATGTCATTTTATCTGGTGGTGGTCGTTTTCCTGCTGAATGCTATTTTTGGTATCATCTTTGATACCTTTGGACATTTGCGTGATGGTAAATTACTTAAACTTTTGCTTCTCAAAAATCAACCCCTCTTCTATTATTTTAGAGAGATCATCCGTCCAGCAGGACATGAATAACTGTAAGTTACCACGAATTATTTGAGTTCATCGATTGAGGCTAACGTGACACTGTGCAGCTTGTTTCATCTGCAGCATTCCTGCAGTCGAGTTTCAGCGACATGCTAAGAAGGGCTTCCAACAGCATATCCACAATGACCATAACATTTGGTAATAGATAAACTCTGTGGGAATCTGTAGACGCTAATGTGTGATTAGGCAATATCTGTTTTTCCTAGTGCATTTGAAGAACAAAGACAAGACAGAATACACCGGACCTGAATCCTACGTAGCTGCTTGTTTGAAGGATGCCAACTACAGTTTCTTCCCTATCAATCGCGCATTATGCCTGCGGCAAATAGAGGAAAATGACGAGGAACGATTGGAGCGAGTGGAGGAGAATATGCAGGCGTTGTTTGATCGATTCAACAAGTTGGAGGAACATATTGAAAAAATGACTGAAACCCACACCCGTTCAAGGTCGAATAGCTTACTGGTTTCACCCATTTAGAGAATTTACATGTTGGGAACAAGGAAATACACTATTCTTTTTTAATCTGTTACTGTTCATTCTTCAATGAATTATCTAAATACTATTGTTTTTAGCTCATTGCGCCTGCTTTCAGGTACATACACGGAGATTAAGGTGAGTGATTCAGGGATGATGGAAGACAGGTCGCACACAAGCGTATTGTAATCTATGAATCCCACCTTTATCCTGCGTTTCATTGCTGTCCTGTTTTGTTCGGATGCTTCTCTTTGGGCGGCAATCATCCAAGAATTCTTTTTATTACCCTGAAAAGTTAAAGAATATAGATGTTGCACCTATTCTAACCGACCAGTTGACAGGTAGGTTGACATGAGTTATGAAAAGGGGGGAAAATGAAAAATAGTAAAAAAGATCGGAGCTGGTCGTCATATGTATAAAAAAAAAAGGCTTGGAATCTCCCATGGGAAGCATCCATGTGCTTTTATCCGTAAAGGGGGAACAAGTGTAGACAGCTTGAGTCTGGGCATTTGGTCAGCCACATTACCTGATTCTGAATCTCGTGTTGCGGCAACACTTTGCCACTGAAAATAGTTCCGCCCAACTCTATTATTTCTGTGCTCTTGTGTTTGTGCTCCTCACTTTTTCTTCCCTTCCTTTCTCTCCAATACTATTCCCTATGGGCATGAGCACTACACCGACCCGTCGACATAAACTCCTGGGAGGTCTAGCCAAATCTTCTTCGTCATTACCCTTCCATTTCAATAACGATCGTACCAAACCTACCGACCCAACGACAGGAACACCAGAGAGCCCGAAGCCAAGACGTCCTTCCGTAGATTCTGAAAGCGTCAACGTTGAGATAGAGACGAATCGCCTTCAGCTGCGGGTAATCAATCCAGATCCACTCAGTGACGAGGACGACGACGAGGAGGATGAAGATATTGGGGACCACGCCGGTGCCCAGTTAGAGAAAGGCGATCCTCCTAACGAAAGTCGTACAAAACCATTTTCACAAGCAGCTGCCGAGTCGATGATTTCATCTATTTCTGCCGCCAACGAGTTTCCCTGGAATCCTCCACTGTCTACCTTGCCACCGCCACCCACGTTACCAAATTCCGTGGGTAAACCTGTTCGACGACAATCTAAAACACTTGGGGAAGAAGAGGAGCATGCGGAATCACAGGCTACTCTACAGTTGCTCCCACCCCTGGATTTGTCGCCGCTTTTCTCAAACAATGACTCCTCTCCCTTTCTCTCGGTTAACGAAGTACAGACACCCACAAATAAGGATCCGTATCCTACGCTAGTTCCAGCAGCTCCCAACCATACAACCAATCCAACGCCCTATACACAGGTCCAGCCTCGTGGTAGGATAGAATCCTGTCGGATTTATCCAGAACAGAAGCCGCCATCAACCATGTTTCCCGCAAGTGCTGGACCGATGCAGGCCATCAACCCCCTTGCACGAATGGAAGAACGAACATTACCTCGGTGGTACCGTGCAACCGAACCTCGTCAACCAAAGAATGCAATGAGTGACAGTGGCAGTATTAGTATGGCTGCAAGCTCACCAAATTTAGAAAGTCCTAGCGTGTCGATTGCTAAAACATCAACCAATATGGCTTCTCTTACTGGCACGAGTCAGTTGTCAAAATACGCGAAAGCGTCTTATAGCCTCACTAATCATCCGGATGCAATCAAACTATACCGCAATCAAGCGAGAAAAACCCAAGATCCGATGGTCCAGCTGAGTTATGCCCAGTACCTGTTGGAGATCGCCACACTCTATGATCATGCGTCGGCTTCCGGGACGCAGCCGGATCCACATGCCCGGTTCAAATTCAGCCATGTGTTTAGTAGCGATATGGCAAACCACAGACCATCGATGGCATCGGAAACACGGTCGAGCATTTCTAACGTGACGGAGTACGGTCGCAGGTCATCGGCAACGATGGCACGAATACACAGTAATGATGAAAGCAGTCGACGAAAAAAGAAGCTATTAGAAGAGGAAGGTGTCCGATGGATCAAGCGCCTAGCAAAACAAGGTGTAGGCGAAGCAGCCTATCTTCAAGCAACGTGGATGGATCATTCACAATATGGACTCAAGAAAAATACAGCCAAGATGTTCAAACTATACGAGATCGCGGCTCAACAAGGAGTTATCCGAGCGATCTTCGCTCTTGGCCAGCACTATGAAAAAGAAGGCGATCGCGCAAGGGCGTTTCTACACTATGAAAAGGCAGCGGAAGCAGGATTAGTGGAGGCTATCTTTGTAAGCTTTTCTTTTTTTTTTTTTTTATGTCTGCATCGTAAAAATCGAAGGTGAACTTACCATTTTTCTATAGAGATTAGCTAAAGTGAATCTTCATGGAGAGTTAGATCAACGACAAAATATGATGATCGGATTGTCTTTATTATACCAAGCTACAGAAAATGCGACAGAAGCATGTTCAGAAGCCCCCTATCTCTTTGGCCTAATCTTAACCAATACGTATCGCAAAGCGGTTATACCTCCGTAAGAACGAAATGCTGATATGCTTAACGATCTATTAACTCTTTTTTTCTTTTCTTTTTTTTTAGAGAGGTTATGCAGCAGTATGGTGGCGCGTTTGCAGCAACATCCTATTTTGAACGTGCTGCTCAGCTAGGGCATGTCGATGCGCAAAGTCGTATCGGTTACATCTTTGAGCATGGATTATATGGAGTTCCTATGAATTTTGCCAAAAGTTTCAAATACTACGAGAACGCCGCTTGCCGTGGTAACGCACAGGCCATGTTGGGACTTAGTCGCTTGTACAACCGCGGAAGCCACGGACCAAATGATGAGGAAGAAGAAAGGCGTGTTATGCAGGATGAATCGAACTGGCTTGCCTCATCTGAACGAAATGAAGACGAGGCCTTCCTTTGGTGTCAACGTGCAGCAGATAAGGGTCTTGATGATGCTCTATTCCTTCTCGGGTAAGACAATCACTTTTAGGTGTGGAGCACTAAATCGCCTAATGTTTTCATCTTGTAGATGGTATTATGAAGCGGGTATTGGTGCACCACGGGATTATGAGCAAGCCATTCTCTATTATCAAAAAGCCGCAGCTAAGGGTCATGCCGGCGCTGAAATCAGGTTAAGCAAGACGAACTCTGTTACACGGCAGCAGCATGAGGAAGCTAAACGAGCAAATATACGGTCTCCAGAGCTGCGCAAGGACTCTCAATCTTGTGTAGTTATGTGATTGAGAAAATATGTTAATTTATCGATTAGTATTAATTAAGCCTACGGGTTACAAGTGATACCAGGGTTGTATGTATTCTTTAGCTGTTTGATTTAGTTATCAATTTAGAATATCGACAGTGTGACACACAATAATTTGTGTCCTAGAGAAAAACGGGGATGAATCTTACGGAGATCTCGCAACAATGGACCATCATATTGGTTGGTATTTTATGGTTGGCTCACACATGGGCAATTACTAAGGACACTCCAATGGGACACTCTCCGTCGCGCGGATTTTATGCAAAACCACTCAGTATGAATGATAGCGCTTAGCTGTGTGCTAAGTGCTACCGAAAGGGCTTCATAAATTTGTGGCAACGCGAAATCAACGCAAGCGAACGTACACGTGTTTGCAAGCGCCTCTTCACAGGATCAAGTTCGACCATACCGCTTTCAAAACTAACGCCGCCTCGCTATGGCAGAAACGACGTATGTTTGCAAGACTTTGTAGCATTCATTTGCCAAATTTTTTTTGGTCAAACGACCGTATAATTGAAATAGTTAAAAAAATGTACAAAATGAAGATGACGAAGAATCAAGGAAAATATAAAGTAATAGATATTATTGTATCATGGCTAAACCTCGAACGTCACTTTCTCGGGGAGTGATTCCCGATGAACTACTACTTGTGATACCTATTTCTTCATCAGCAGAAACAAACGAATCTTGCGAGGATGAAAAGGAACCGGCCCATCTTCGTCCTCGATCCTCATTTTCGTTGTCTGTGCTTGATTGCTGAGAAGAAAAGCCTTCTTCGGAAAAGCCACTGTCGGATCGATCTGTCTTTCGCTTTTTGTACCACTGATGTTTCCGTTCCTGGGCCTTCAGTTTACTGATTTCCTTTTTTAGATTGCTACGTGTTTCTTCCAGCTGTTGTAATGCAATCTCGGTCGGTTTCAGTTTGTCGGTTTCATTTTTGGATCGTGCACGTTGAAGTATTTGTTCATAATGGTTTCGGCGGGCAGTTGTTTCTTGCACTTCTTTTTCGAGCTGTTCAATTTTCAGTAACCGCTCTTCCGACAACCGTTGTGCATTTTCTTTCCGCTTCATATAAACGGCTTCCTTGGCCAGGTCATCTTCTGGTTGCGATGAGCTTAGTTTGGATCGACTACGACCGCGTTTATAGCGGTAGCCTTGTTCCAGGAGCTTCTTTTTTGCGAGCTCAAAAAGACGTCCCTTATGGACCAGCAACATGGGTGTCTCGAGTGCAAGTTCGATGGATGCTTTGTTAATGGCAATCTCATAACTAGTAAGCGGTCTGCTTGCATTCTTGCCGTAGATAGTGGCATGCGACATGATCACCTCACGTGAGGCGGTTGGTGTAGTGCCACCCTCATTGGCTAAAAAGCTAGGCAAAGAGGGCAAGGTATATTCAGAAGGCTGACAGAGAAAAGAAAAAAAGATGTGTAAGAGATAGGAGTCCAAAGTTATTAACGGGCCTTACGGTATCGTGGACATTCATATTACTGCTCTCCTGCGACCGTAGCTCACGTAGTCCCTTTTTCAATTTAATGCTATGAAACGGTAACATGTCAACAGCTAGCAAAAATTCATTCAGCTCGTCATCGTTGAATTTGAGTAGCTGCGGAAGATCTTGATCTGTTGCTCCAGCATGGATGAAGGCTTCATAGTATTGAGTAAGCCCATGGTCATATAGGAAAGTCTTGAGTGATGACATAGCCGAAGAAGGAACAGGTTCCTGCATTTCAAATCGTCAGACCTCTCGTTTTATCTGGTGCAGCAAAAATATCGCAAAAAGTAAAACAGTTCCCGATGGACGTTGCAAAGGGCGCGTCCAAAGTGGGTCAGTCAAAAAAAGAACAGCCAATAATCTCGTTTAATGTATTACCCAGTCACTACGCAAAAGAAAGGAAAAAAAAAAGAGCTCGTGATGATGTCTCCTTCCTCTTCCCCCCAAAAACACGCCAGTCGATCTGGTCAAAGAGAACTAAACCTGCAGAAGAAAGGTGTATTCCTGTTATCATGCAATGCTTAGTACAACTTGACGTTGCCGATCTATCCTAAATAGTTCAATAGAAGCATTTGAAGCAACTATATATTTATCAGGGGTGACCTGTGCGGAAAACGACTGCATTTTCATGTACGCGCGTTAAAGGTGTGCAGCACCAGTGAATCAAACTGAAAATTGGGGTCTTCCCACTACCAAGAAGACTTTGCCATAACAAGCGAGTTTCAAGTCAACATATTTCCAAATTAGCAACTTCCAACATATATGCTCTCTATAGATATAAGTTATACGATGATGAGAACAATGTAAAAGAAAACAGTGCGCCTGAGTCATTTTTATTGTAGCTTAATAGAAGTTATCTCTATCTCACTGAAAGTACTGAGTGATCCAAGTCATCCTTTGTGTTATTGTTACGCGAAAAGCGGAAGATTACAACCGATATAAGGACAAGAGTGATATATATACATATACACTGATACTTCGAGTTATTTGGTATCAAAATGAAAAAGAAAGCAAGGGAAAAAGTAGAGTGTAACCCACCTGCACAAACAAAAAAAAAAAAATATGAAATAAAATAAACGTACCGATTACGCTTTTGCCAACCTTTTTTCTTTTAGTGTTTTCTTTTTTTTTTCCTTCTCCTCATTTTCCGCCAGCGGAATGTCACTCTTGGGATATGTTGTTGTGTTTTTTCTCTTCTGTTGCAGTTATGCTCTAAATCTCACTGCCTTGTTCCTTCCAAAATGGTAGAAGACGATTGAATGAATGAAACCTCATTTAACATAAGAATATATGCTATAGGCTTGTTTTTGTCGTGCCAAGACCATTTTATTCGGAAACTAACTATGGCCTGTTTCGACTCTGTCATAGTTTGACAGGTGAATGTAGACCATTCCCTCGTGAAGAACAAGACGACTGTAGAGAAGGTAAAAGAGAAAAAGAAATGAAAAAAGTCGGCTCAGCGATATTGACCTTTTTTTTTTATTGGCCAATAGAAGGGTTCTGCCCACTATGGTAAAAGTCGACAACCCTCCCCCCCTTTTTTTTTTATCTTTTAACTGAGTTCAGAAATATAGGCAAGTGGCGGGTGCAAGCATGATTCTTGCGGCAGTGATTGGAACATTGACCCTCGTGGCATTATTGGGAACCATGTGCAGCAATCGTAGAAAAAGAGAGAGAGGATGGAAACTGGTGGCGGGGTAAGACGCTTTTTGAAGCAAAGTATGGTTTGACAGAATCATTGACCTGGTTTGATTGGATGACCAGGATGCTTGTGCTTCATGGTAAGCCACCACGTTTTTTTTCTTTTGTAAAATGATACTGACAGTCCTATCTAGCTATTCCAGCAGCGGTGGCGATGTTTGTTGTAGCTTACCTATTTAGCACAAGCACTATCTTTGTTGCAGGCACACGTTACGATCTATCATTTATATTAGCAGCTGTTACCTGGTGCAGTAGTTTGACGATCGCCTTGGCATTAACCCTTGCGGCGTTACTTGGCCCTCCCGAATATCACTATGAACGAATCGATTGATACCTTTGGGGTTGCATGACCTGATCCAGGGAAAAGGGGCAATGAAACACATGGGTTGGTCGGGGTTCGGTGTTTCCCAATTTTGTTATGCTACTAAAAAAACATTGATGATTTTCCACATACCATGTAAAGAAAGAACAAAAAAAAAGAAATGAATTTATTTTGAATATTTGGGTAGATGACCATGTTATACAACCTACTACTATTACTATTACTACTTACTGACGAAACAGTTCAAGCTTGAAAAAAAAAAGAAAAAAAAAGGTTATCATTTGTTGTTGGCATCATGAACCATTATGGTTAGAAATAGGTGCTCGTGCGACACTAAAGGGGTGGAGGGATTTAAAAATCTCATTATTATTGTTCCCTTTTTCCTCTTCTTTCCTTTATTTCCTCTTCTTCTTCTTCCTCTTCTTCCCTTATTGTTGTTGTATATTCTTTTTTTTTTTGTTCAATGTATTTTCATTCATCAGGTGCAAGGCGTGAACAGTACGCAGCACTACGCCGTAATCGGTTAAACTCAACCAACAAGAGACCATCTTTTACATCTCAAACATCAGGTGTTGACAGTGGTTATAACTCTTCAACATCCACATCACCCACAACAGAAACTGCAAGCACAGCAACAGAGAATCCACCATCCATTATAAGTGAGGCTCCAGAAAGTATCACTTCTTCTGTCACTACATTATCCGCTGCACCAAAAAAAAAACATACTAGTCGGACTAAACCGCATCAGCCTCCTCGCAACCCGGACTTGGTATACTCTTGTCCTCGGCCTCTTGCCTTCCCGTTTCACAACGACTGTCATTTTTTACCTGTCGCCGAGGTTGACCCGCGCGATGTCGTGCGTATGCACGGGACGCCTTCCGTCGCTAGCAGTAAAGCATCCACCGCTGCATCTGACCAGGAGAGTGCATGCCGCTCAATTCGGTCCGTATCCTCCCCCTCCCTCCGAAGCCGAAGTGAATCCACAGCAAGCGGCACCTCCTTCCTGAGCTCCATCCAACAAGGAACTGTACAATCTTTACGATCCATCTTCTCCTCTAAAACAGATGACGTTACACCATCAGAACGGCTTCCGCGGCTGGACATCAAACAAGGCACTGTCCAGTCTCTCAGGGAGATCTTCAGTGGCGAATCCCCCTCAACACCTTCATCTGCAACGCAGCCACAGCAACAGAAACAGGGGATTGTCGACTTGTCAAAAGCTTTTTTGGTTGCCAAACTGGGCTTGTCACGTGTAAACAACACATCATCATCATCATCCACCACATCATCATCATCAACAACAGCATCCATATCATCATCAGCATACCGCGCAGTCAGAAACTTATTCAGAAGAAGATCATCTCACTCAGACGATATCAGTGAAACCAGTCCATTATTACAAAAGAAGAAGAAGACTCGTCGCTCCTGGTTCGGAAGAAAGGATACAACGAAACAGCCAGACGACCTCCCACAACCTGCCTCGACGCCACCTTCCTCACCAAAGTCCTTCCGATTCTCACTTAAAACTCTGTTTACATCCAACAAGTCAACAGATGCGTCCGAAACGAATAACTCTTCTTCTACTAATTCTTCGCCTCTATCCTTCTTCTCTTTTGGACGATCCAAGTCCAATGGTAAAACAAATAAGTTAGACTCGAACGCGCCAGCAACACCACCAAAGCCATCTACGGTGGGTCGATTGTGGAACGGTTTTAAGAGTATGATGGGTGCCAAAAAAACATCACGCGTTGACGTTCTGTAATACTTTTACTGTAAAAACTTTTTCTTTCCCTCTTTATGCTCTTCTACTGTATATGCCCCTAAAACCCAATTACCCCTACTTTCATGTCATCCCATCCCTTCCCTTTTACTCATATGCTTTCCCCATATCGTCCCTCCTCCCCAACTATATCTCTACCTGTACCTCATCAACGAGACCATTCATTATTTGCATGAATCCAAGTTGTTTGAAGCAGTCAGTATCGTAAGCAAAAAAGAAAAAAAGAAAAAGAATTTTATTTATTCATCAGACGATGGTTGTTCGATCAAGCATGATACCCACTAGATCTTTCTCTTCTTCATTCTTTTCTGTCTCTTTCGGGATGTCTATAATAGTCCAAGCAACTAAAGTAAAAAGGTAAAGCTATTTTTCCCATGTGCCACTCAAACTACCACAACGCATCATTCTCGTGCCACAACGTTCATCTGTGTGTGTAACAATGCTTGGCATTTACACCTCTTTTTTGTTGAGTGGATAACACGCGCCTATGCTTTATACACATTCTGCTTGTGTCCAAAAGACGCGCTAACGGAGCATCGTCATGCCATGTGTCGTAGAAATAAAGATTGAAATCTAAGGACTGGCTGTGTCCCGGCCGCCGGGACAAAAAACAAAGAAAAGAGAAATGGTGTGCTGTTGTCATACGAGCACATGTTTCACGAGAGAGCTTTACGTAATCAGCTGTTCTTCCTTACATTTAGTGAGTCAGCGACTGATGGATAAACATGAATACCATATGGGTACTTGAGGTCTAGTTAGGACGATCATCCTATGTGCATCTGGAATTAAGACACGAGGCTATGCATGCTCGTTTGCTATGATGATAACAGACTGCATAGAAAACATCTCGGGAATAACCTTCTCTCCAGTTTCTAAAATCATAATATAAAATTCGTACCCATGAAACGAGTAACTGTATAAGCACGGCGTCGGGATGTGATACCATACAGCTTGCTCTTGTTTACAACTTGCTCCAAGCAAAGTCTCGGAAACAACGCAAACCGAGACGCTACAAGTAGTTCTAAAATATGTAGCAACGTTATCCAAAAGGTACAACAGATGTAACATCTGCAAAACCCAAGTTGATTAATCAAGTACCATGATTGATTATATCAACAATGCCTATTCGGTAGGTATCTCTGCTGGTTATGAGTTTCCAAGTGCGTCAAGGTGGAACGAGATAATACGCAATGCTGATATTACATGCAGAGCCCGGACGCATGGTGTGCCCTTTTTGAAAAGATATCGCGATGTAATTAATGTGCTCCAATTTAAAGTTAATTATATGTCATGATTTGCCACAAATATGTACATCTATGTTTGTGTACGTTAGAGAACTTATTCCATGCTGCTGGACCTTTCCTTTGCACTAGTGCATGTAGCTCTCTGAAAAAAATGATTTAGTTTAAGGCTTAATGACGTAGTTAATCTAGCAAAATGTGCAATCCACGATGTATGTACGCGCTGTATAGGGACGTATCAGCACGGTGACGAGCCAAAATAATTTCTCTTTTATTCATTGGTTGCCATTTCTTCTCTCTTTCGTCATCTACTGACAACTCTTGTTCAGGCTAAGCTTTATCAGCAAAGTACGTGGTAACGTCGCGCATCGTTCCTTGATACAGGGTATTCAAAGATCTGCAAAAGAACACATATTCTAATGGCACCCGTTCCAAAAGAACATGATACTGAGCAAGTATCTATGTGCTGATTCATCCTCGTTACAGTTTATGACAGAACAAAACCGAGGGTAACATGCATGCTTGCCGAAATTTCAAAGATTAAACAGCTTAGCGCCTGTGGTTCCCCAGATTGTAAATTCCTTCATGGATTAGAGATGCAAGTAAGTAGATCATTCTAAATACGGTGTGTGAGCAAGATCGGACCTTCTTTTTGTGGCAAATGCATCCGTCATGGATCTGACGCAGCTCGCTGCCGGTTTGAGCGATGTGATACGTTCAGGGTGAATGGACGCAGTATCAGCACATTTACTAAACCATAGAATGCATTTTATGCTGCTCCAATGAATTCCATGTCCATGGAAGGGCAGTTTTATGGAAGTAGAATACGATCTTTCCCCATGACTGATATGCAAGTCCCCAGTTTTAGTTTTCTTTCGACATAAATCGCATTCAGCAAATACAATCACCACTGGATACACCAGCTGTTGCCAGGGTAAAGTTAAGGTGCGGTCGTACTCTATGTTAAATCTCCAAAAAGAAAAAGCCACTACACATGGTGCTAAGTCATATGAAGATTCATGTAACTTCCCTCTTGTTATCATCCCATATATGAAGTGAAGTTCACTTGCGGCTGAGAACTTAAACCAAAATTGGTGACCTCTATCAGTTATGTCTGATTGACATGAAAGACCGTGGACATGCTGCTTACCGAAGTTCACTAACACGCCCAAGATTCAAATTGGAGCCTCGATACAATGCGTTTGATATTAGTCACCGGATTGAAGTGGCATGCTCTCACAAAGGATAAAAGACACTCATGAATCTTACTGAGAAGGGATGCAATACGCCAAGGTTAAATGCGTTTCGTTGCCTTCTTAATCTTCCATCTAATTGATACATTTTGCTTATCCATACCAGAGTAATCTTCCCACGTCTCTGCTAGTCTTTTTTAAAATGTATTTCTCATAAGTAAACTACATTCTCTCAGACGAAGTCCGCATAGTAAATTGTTTTGGTCCATTTTGGCAAATAGGTATCAGTACCTGTTTTGCTGGTCCTAGTTCCATCAACGGAGGGTCTTGTGTGAATCATTGGTTTAAAGCTTCTTATTACGAGGTACGTTAACGATGGTGTTATGCGTCATCTGTTCGCTTGCTGATTCCTTTCGGGAAAAGGTTCACACACTTGCTTCGGCGCCGTGAAATAAGTTCACGCCGTCTAAACTTTACAAGCAATCAAGCATTGCCTCATTGCATAGCTTACGCTATGCATTATCTCTACCATAAATGCAACGATAACTATAATTCGCGCTTTTTGCATAGGAGTAGGTTTCGAACACGGTACATATCTATCACAACGATCATGGGTCTACTGCTTCTTCCTTTTTAGGTTAACCCTATTGGGACACCTTGGTAGTGAATCATTAAATCCAAGAGCCCTCTCAAGTATCTTATATGGTTATTCCGTATAGTAGAAAATGGGTCATTTAAATTTTGGTGGGAAACATGTTCATTCGGCATCGTGCAACATTTCCTCATTTCTCTGTGCGCTATCGTCATGTTACTTGATAAAAAAGATATAGGGAAAGGAAAGCTGGTTTATAGTCAAATGCGAACGGCGCGGCATATAACGTTTTGCGGATTCCGAGCCTCGCAGATTGTTTATATTGGTCACACGGCTTGTCTTTCTGACTTTTTTTGCTCAGGGTTTTAAAAATTATAAAGGCCGCATCCCCCTTTTCGCACGCTTGTTTTACCCTTCCATATCTTTTTCTCTTTTTGTTGCCCGAGGATGGTAGGTGAGACGTTTCAACAATGCGCATATATCGGACTGGGAGCCATGGGAGCTCCGATTGCCGGGAATATTGCAACATACCTCGAAACGCTTGGTTATCCTAGCCTTCGTGTCTACAATCGTACGCTTTCCAAAGCACTCAGTTTGAAGAAAAGCCATCGAGTGGAAGTTTCCAAATCACTTGAAGAATGCTCTCAGTGTGATATTATCTTTTCCTGTCTTTTTGATGACGCTGCCGTCGAGGAGACAGTGGATAAATTGCTTCTTGCAGGAATGGGTTCAGGAACCATCTTCGTGGATCAATCCACCATCTCCCCTAACACCGCCCAGAGAATTGCAGAGAAGACAAGCAAAGCAGGTATCCATTACCTGGCATGCCCCGTTCTAGGGCCACCATCCAAGGCTGCTGCCGCCGACCTGACGGTGTTGATGGCTGGATCACTCAGCGCTCGTTCTGTCGTGCGACCCCTCCTTATCCCAACGATCGGCAAGAAATGCGTGGAACTTGGTGATAAGGCATCCGATTCACTTCGGCTTAAGCTTTGCGGCAATCTCTTATTCTCGGGCATTCTACTATCCTTAGCAGAGAGTTTGACGCTCGCCGAGGCCACGGGTCTGGGTCAAAATAAGCTCCAGGAGCTTATTGAAGTGCTTTTTCCCGGAACGCTGTTCAGTGTCTATGGCAACAAGATAGTTGATGAAACCTACTATGACCAGATCAACTATCCCATATCTGGTGCACAGAAAGATGTAGGCCATATGGTCACCATGGGGCAAACAAATGGCGTACCATTGACGATTGCAGAAAGATTTTTACAACATCTCAACGATGCAAAAGAAGAAAAAGGCGACATCGATATCACCGGTTTGGTTGGAAGTGAGTGTATTGTTTTTAGCGTGGGAATGCGGAGGTGGTACTCATTCGGGTTACACAGGTCAGAGGAGAAAAGCTGGATTAAATTTCGACCTGAAAAAATAAATGATATTACTTGTTGTTTGGTAGCTATCACTGCTCTGATGCTTTTGATCTATCCAAGAAAAAGCTATTTCTTTCCCCGTGCTTGGACCACTGCAGAAGGATAACTACCAAGTAATATAACTGGTAGCAGTCAAGCTGAGGCAGTGCTCATATTAAGGTGTACACATGTTTTCCGCCTTCTGCCATATCGTCATTACCATGTGAAATACTGGATAAAGTACGTTTATGTTGTCTTGTCCTGTAGGTACATTTAGACTGGTTGGGAGAGCCGGGCAAGGCAGCGTTAAACGTTAGCCTGGGAGAGGTCATTTGGCCATAGGAGGATAAAGATTGACCATTCTTCCTTACAGATGCTGAAGAGAATCATTAAAAGTCGCCGCGCGAGCATGGAGGCCATAGACCTCTTTAGAGAGGTAGACAATCCAACTTTTCCACAGGAAGACCGGATCCTCAATGCAAGTTAGACAGGCTTTCCTTCGTTCTCGAAGACGTCTATGATATCCAGCAAGGCCAACGTAGTGCTTATTGCCACCGGAAGGGGGTACACCCTTTCGTCGGAATATTCATATTTGAGTGAATGCTGAGTGTGTCTGCATATTGTGTTATGTCTCTACATACGTTTCCTCCGCCAAAATCTTTGGTTTCGTTCTCTGCAATTGGCAAATGTTGACGAAGTGCAGTCTATAACACAGAAGGAGGCCTTAGAAATGGGCTGACGTATCTGTGTCCGCTAAGATCGTTATCGCTCCAACGCCTTCAGGAGAGCTTCTGGACCTGCATACACTGTCTTATTGAAAATCTCCGAAGTGGTCTGTGCAAAATGTCGTTTTTCATTCCAGCAAATGGCACTGATATAGTTTGACCTGGTCTGCATCCATTCTTTCGATGCCAACCTTTATTTTTGTTGCGTAAACCGTACCGTTTTAGTATGATACAGCGGAAATAGCTCATCGTGAAAAGATCATCTATATTAACACAGCACGGAATTATACCTGGTCTTATATTGATGGATAAGCAGACTAATGGGATTTCAGTTATTCACACTCGCTAACCATCCAGTCGCATCATGCTTGCTTCAACGCAGCATATAGCTAATAGAATAGGAACTGTAGAAAAAATAAAAATATTTTATAACGGCAAAACTCTCACACATGATTTTGAAGTGATGAATATGCCTTATAATATTGACGTTAGCATTGGTACGGATATCATGTCTAAACTCGGTATCCATCTGATGGGTCTAGCTCCTTGTTGGCGCAGATCTGCGCTCCCATTGGTACCTGCCGTGGAGGATGTACCTGAACCAAACAATTCTCCCGCCGGTACATCGGAGCAAAGAAAATTTTTCATGGAAACCATCCAGCCTTCCATTGACGCAAATGCCCAGATTCCATCATCCTCATTTTGTACAGTACCAGAGTCAGTGATCCGTTTGGATACACCTTCTGGTGTCACATCTTATCGCAGGCAATATCCTTTAGCCTTGAAACTGCAGCCCATTTTGCAAGAACAAATTGACAAATGGCTGGCAGATGGGCATCATCACCAGCGCGCCTGTAAACACTGAATGGAATAGCCCATTGACATTTGCACCCAAGAAAGATGAATTCGGTAACTTGACTGGTAAGCGTCCATGCCTGGATCCAAGACCTATCAACAATGTTTTACAAGATGATCGTTACCCATTGCCATTGATTCGTGATCTTTTTCATAAACTCGCTGGCGCAAAGGTTTTTACGACCTTGGATCTGAAGAACGCTTTTCATCGTTTTAAGATCCATGAAGATCACCAGCACAAAACTACGTTCACATTCAATGATGCACAATATACGTTCCGCGGTTGTCCTTTCGGACTCAAACCAATCTCATCCAAATTTCAACGGGTGATCAATATTTTATTTCATGACGTTCCATACGTTACTGCCTTTGTGGATGACATCGTTGTGTTTTCCAACAACATCCAGGAACATACACAACATGTTAAGGATGCAATTGACCGACTTACCCGCGTTAACTTAACCTTAATCCACAAAAATGCCATTTTGCACAGACCTCTGTGTACTTACTCGGTTTCTGTGTCAGTGACAAAGGAGTGCACCTGGATCCTCGAAAGGTCGCCAATGTCCAAGACTGGCCTCTCCCTGAAACCGGTAAAGGCATTCAACAGTTTCTCGGACTCGTGAATTATTTCCGGGACCACATTCCCAACGTATCTACTTTGACGACCCCACTTGACAAGCTCCGCAATGCCGGCAGTCTTAAAAAGCTGTGGACCCAACATCATACCGCTACATTTAACCACATAAAACAGGCCTTGATTTCGGCACCTGTCCTCAGCCAGCCAGATCTTCAATACCCTTTCTGCGTCGGCACCAATGCATCCAATGATGGTATTGGCGCTGTGCTTTATCAGGTTACCGATAATCGTGTTCGTTTTATTGGTTTTGTTGCACGTTCACTTACCAAATCCGAACGTAACTATTCCACAACTAAGCGCGAGCTTTTAGCAGTTGTGTTCGCCTTCTAGAAGTTCCACAAATTTCTCTGGGGCAATCGTTTTACACTTTACACGGATCACAAAGCGCTGACATATCTACACACGCAGCCTGTCGCTAATCCAATGATGATTAATTGGTTGGATACTATCTGCGACTATTCTTTCGACGTAGTCCATCGACCGGGCGTTAAACACGTTTTACCCGATAGTTTGTCTCGCCTTTTTGGACCTCCAAAAACGCTGGGGGAGGATAACGCGGCCCAAACGTCCGTAACACCCGCTCGAACAGAGGCACAAGACAACAATTCGGACGTCCAAGGCGCACACCGTCTTGTTAAGCCCATTGATGTGATCACCCCACCACCCGAGGAGAGACGCAACCTCCTGGACCAAGCGCATCTCGAAGGACATTTCGGTGCAGATGCCATTGTTGACAAACTACATGGTGATGGTTTACACTGGCAGAACATCAAGAACGACGCTCTTGACACTGTCAAACGCTGCCCAGACTGTTTGCAATACAATATTGCCAAGCATGGTTATCAACCCTTGAAATCCATTCCTGCCGATTTACCTGGCGATCATTGGGCTATCGATCTCGCTGGTCCATTCGCCACATCGCACAAGAACAACAACTACATTCTGGTCATGGTTGATATTTGTTCTCGCTTTTGCCTATTACGAGCGATCCCTGATAAGACATCGCTTACAATTGTTGAACAACTCATACAGACCTTCTGCGACTTTGGATTACCCAAAGTACTTCAGTCAGATAACGGCACCGAGTTCGTAAACGAACTTGTTAAATTATTTGCTGAGAAGTCTGGCATCGATCATCGATTGGTCACCCCTTACCATCCGCGTGCCAACGGTATTGCTGAGAAGTGGGTGCACACAGCCAAGGAAGTCATCAGCAAAAGACTGAACGGTGTAAAGCAAGACTGGGATCTTTACGTTCCTAGCACACAGCTGGCTATTAATACAAAATACGCCAAGCTCCACAATACCCGTCCTTTTGGGTTGATGTTTGCAAGGCAACCCAACGGCTTCCAAGATTACCGCGAAGTCCAAACAGTCGATGAGACAAAAACTTCGGAATCATAGACAGTTGACCGTATTGAGCAGATAGAGAAAATCGTCTTCCCTGCCATACATGAATGCACTAAAAAGATGCAAGACGCCGAAAAACAAAAGTTCAACAAAACACACCGCATTATACCAGACATACCCGTAGGTACACACGTTGCGATTAAAAACGTTAATCGTTCAGCAAAAACCGATCCCAGGTATGAAGGTCCGTTTGTGGTGAAAGGCAAAACCAAAGGCGGTAGCTACATCTTAGAGGACAATACTGGTACTTTGTTATCCAGAGACATACCACCTTCACACCTGAAACTACTTTCAGACGCAATTGATATGTCCGCTGAGAATGTATATGATGTGCAGGCTATTGTTGACCACAAAGGTAGCAATGGCAACTATCTTTACCGCGTGCGATGGAAAGGCTACGGTCCTGACGATGACACTTGGGAGCCTTGGGCTCATTTCGATGACAAAACGTTAATCGATAAATATTGGCAACGACGTGGCACCTCAACCAAACGACGTCAGCCAGAGCGTCGCAAAATTCCCAAACCAAACGTCAGCGCCGTTAAACACAACAACAACCATACTTTTTCTACTTCTTTATTTTTCGACGGTTGTTTCAACCTGGCAGGGGGGGGGCAATGTCGTATTTGACATTGATCTTTTACTCATAACACTATTTACGCAGCTCAATGTCATCACGATATATAAGAAAATACGACCATGTCAGTCTTACAATGACTTTACGAGATTATCCTAAGACATGTCCATACTCAGAGCACCAATCGGAACATGTTTTGCAAGATCTCAGAAGAACTGAACTTTGAGGAGCAAAAAATCAGACAACTAAGACTTGCTGGCTTTTCGCATTACGGCAAAATATTCAGGATTCATTTCGCATTATTTTGATTACAGTTGTACAGGAGCGAGAATTATGCAGCTGGTAATGGATTGTCCCAGGGGTTATGTCTGCAGGGTCAGTAGATCGAACCAACTCCATGTCCCATGGCGGATTTCGCGCTTCGCATCCGATCTATTGCCAATTATCAAACTGATAATTAAAGCCAAGGTAAGACCAGTAATCAAATTCACCTCTGCTTAAATACGGCGCAGGGAATTACTGAAGAAGCAGTACCCTGGTAGAAAGCGGACCTGGTAGAGAAATAGAGGCTGATTTTTCTATCACGGAGCTGTCAGAGCAGTTGCGTTTGCCTTCAGCGTTGAACCCTCCCGCAACGACAAAGAAACAGCGTCGCTCTAGTGCTATTTCTAATGACTCTGAAGAATAGAGTTGTAAATATATTCATGCAAGCTCGTAATTCCTGAATATTGCACCCGATCATCAAATTGATCGTCGAATTGAAAGTGGGATCGGCGAGAATGTCAGTCCTTTACTTAATTACCACACTGAAGACCGTAAAAGAAACTGTGCATTTAGTAGGAAGTGACCCGGGCTGAGTAAGAGACACATTTCTTTACCACGTAATTGTCGGAACAAGTACATTTATCCCCGGCATTGAAACTGCCAACGACGTCAGGAGCCGATGACGATCTAGTCTCAAGTATCCTTGACTAAAGACGTCAAGCTGTATTTGTACAGCCATTTCAGAATGCGAGTTTCGTCAGGAACTTCCCTCACCGTGGGAAATTCGTCGGTGAAAATGAGGGGGATAACTGGTGGATTTTTAACCGACTGCCAAAGCTTGTCTTCAACCATTCTCAACCACTATTCACCCATTATTGACCCATTATTCATAATCGATCTAATATCCATACATTACTCCGTCATTAATCATGCTATTCACGTTATCAAACCGTCAACACTGTGACAGACTGGCTTGTATATATCAGTGTTCACAATCAACGTTTTATTTGAAAACTAGACCTACTGCATTCAGGGGGTGAAATGTCACTTATTTCAACTTACCTGCTCTAGTTTCGCTTCCGCGTTCTTTTGCTTGGTCCAGCTGGGAGTTCTAGCAAAGGCCTAACATAAAATAGAAATGATTATATTGTCGCTGTCAACATTACGGGTTACAAAGGCTTACCTTTTCGAACTGACATGTCGTTTTTGATAACCGGCCTTGTTGTGCCAGACTTCGGCGCCTAGGAACTTGCCTACCAATGAATCTTCGCACGCAGCTGTAGGTAGCTTCAACTTCTCACCTTCCTGTTCAATTTCGCGATTTGAGCTGCTGCTTGTGGTTGCTAGCAAGGCTATGCCAGTCTGTCGTATAGGTTACATATGAGGACATGGATCCACATCTAAACATCGGCATTATATCTAAAGTCAAGACCATCTCAGGAACACAGATCTGCTGACTAGAGTCAAGATTACAATCTCCGAATGAATAGAACAATAATAAGGACAGACGCGTAAACACATATAATCATCTCTTACTTTCATAACCAAATAAAGAAGAGTCTCAAAGGTTTTCCTGTCTGTCAAGTAAATACTTAAACAACCGAAATCCACACAGTCGACTGTCTGTTCCATCTCTTAAGCAAGCTAGTCGCAGTTACTCTTTGCCCAACTGCGAAGCTGCCTGTACGTAGCCATACTGCTGTCTTCATCATGCTCCTTTGCTCCTTCCTTTGGTCTATAGTACTAACGAAGTCCGTAATGCCAGAGACCCGGACCCTACCTTGGTTCTTCGATGGTTTCTTGATCTACCTACCAGGGTAGCTGCCACTAGGCCGTCGCAGCATCTCGCTGCTGGAGGGAAGATTTGGACGAGTCACACATTCCTCCAATGCTTGCAACACTTCCTCCTTTAATTGATCTAACTTCCTCGTAATAATCTCCTCCACTCTCTTCGTGATTGACTCTCCAATCCCATCGGTCAAGGACTGGATGGCTTGATCTGTAAGTTGGGTATTCTTTTTTGGTGGCGTCGTCGACAAAGGGCAAGGTATGGCTCGGTTAAACTAAGATGATCTTAGCGCTGTATCAAAGTAAACCTTATAGGAAGGAAACTTACGCAAGACTCTGAAAGGTGATGTGTTACTGATAAGTCTTTGTGCTATTTAACTGATTTCACGGTGCTTGCGGGCAATGCCAGTATAGAGGAATTTGTATATATACTTTGGTTTTTTATCGGGTCAGACTCTCAGGTTAATAAAGTATTCTGTATCCGCCATTATATCAGCAACAGGTGGCAAGGATGAAGACGTGCCTAGAACCGTACCCTAGTGAAGTGATCATAGCCAGTACCTTTCAGCAGTGTTCAGATTGTCGCTTTAATTACTGTGTGGTAATGTAGCTATGCCAGATATAACACTTAGTTGTCTCTTTACAAGTTCCCTGAAGAAAAGTGACTTTCCCTCATCAAGTTTCAACTCGCTCAACGGCCAGGTTGACCGTGTCATATTCTATGGATAAACAATAGAAGTAATAAAGTAAAAACACGTATAATAAAGATAAGTCCTTGAGACTCAATAAAAGAAATCGATCGTTTTATTAAAACAGATTCCAAGGAGTGTTTATAATTGTTGCAGGCTTCTGATAGTAGTTTTATCCTTTATCACTGCAGACCAATCGGTGATCTTAATTGACAGTAGAAAAAGCTTTTCATGATGGGAACCAATGGTAAAGCCATTGTTATTGTTCTTGGTATTCTTAGAATTATTCCCTGAGTACCTGATATAAAAAGAATGTTTTCGCTAGGTGTCAGTCTGATAAGGTGTCAGATTGATAGCTGAGTCTAAGCGGAAGAACTTACTTTATGATCGGTACTTTAAATTACTGCTTTAGGTACTGTGAAGATATTGTATCTGTTGTATATGTCAAAATACAACACCTGATGTATCATTGCCAGCAAAAAGGAGGTGCACTTTTGCTTTGATCACCCCACTGTTAGTTTGACCGGCATGCTGTATGTGCCCAATCTTTCCAACTCAGTCAGTGTCAGCTTCAGGAAACTAAGAAAGACTTTAGGCATGCTTGGGCCCGGTAGGACCACGACCTTGATTATATTTTTCTTCTTGTATCTACTTCCATACATAAGTCTATGACCGACTTCACTACACTCCCCTCCAAAAAATACTCGTACAACTTGGTGTAACCCAGCAACATGATATTGCCTTAAGCAAATCTTAAGGTCCAGTACTCATAAAGTATAAACATCAAAACTCTCAAACTCGATATGACCATAGTCAAACATGTATATATTTATTCCATACTCAGAAAATATACTGTTTAATATGTGGTATGCCCACCATGGGCGTCAATAACAGCTTGACATCTTCTGGGCATAGATTCCACCAACTTTCTACATACCTCAGAGGATATCTTGGCCCACTCGTCAAGCAATGCCTGGCCCAACTGTTTTGCATTCAGAATGCTATGTCTTCTGGGCGTAAGGATTCGCTCCATTTCGTCCCAGAGATGCTCGATTGGGTTCAGATCGGGACTTTGAGCGGGCCACTTCCCAATGGTCGGTACCTTGTTCATCTGTTTCCACCATGTCGCGTAAGCGCCGACATGACAGCTGGCACCGTCCTCCTGAAGTACATATTCAACCTCTTGACCGTCAGCAACCATCTCCCGGAGGTACGGACAGAAGGCCTCTGACAACGTGTTCACATACTCATCCTGGTTCATGTTGCCGGTGATGAGCCGAATTGGGCCAACACTGGCAGCAGTGAAGGCTGCCCATATCATCACCGAACCGCCACCATACTTGGTTATCTGAGTGATGTGACGTTCCTGAAGACCTTCTCCATCTTTTCTCAAAACACGCTGTCTACCATCGTTGCCTTCGACGCGAAATCGAGACTCATCAGACCACATCACCTTGGCCCATTGTTCAGTTGTCCAATGGAGGTGCTCGGTTGCCCATTTCAAACGGCTTTCCTTATGCCGCGACGTTAGTTTGGGTCTAGTAACAGGACGGCGTGAAAAGAAGCCAAGCGCGTGAACCTCCTTGCGAAATGTGTTGGGAGACACGGTGATCGAATCGCGCTGCGCCAAGGCAAGATGGTACCCCAATGGCTTTCTTGGTTCCCGGCGAACGTTCGAAGCAATGAGACGTGAGGCTCGTTCTGATATCTTCTTTGGTCTTCCAGGATGCTTTTTAGGTGCAGCGTCACCATTTTTTTCTATGGCTTTTATAATCGTACTAACTGTAGAACGGGGAATATTCTTCTGCTTGGCAATTTGACCATAGGACATTCCAGCAAGCCTCATCCCAAGGATCTGGTTGCGTTCACTGACCGAAACTTCGGCATAGGGTTTACGAGGAGTGTTGGTAATGTTTTGTAGTGGCATCGCGTGGACTTTATTTCGAAAAGGAAGAAAAGAAGAAAGAAAAAGAAGGTATACACTTCCCTGTTTAGGATAAATTTTGGGACTGTACGAGTATTTTTTGGAGGGGAGTGTAGTAGCTTACCGCTACTCCGGGGGAAAATTCAGGAGGATAGCCATGACTTTGTCATGCTGTTTAAACGGGTTGGAACCGTCAACAAACAAGAAAGCAACTACATCATCATCACCGGTGAAGAGGGAAGCAACGCTTTGATAATCTTCCCCACCAAAGATATCTAGCTTGATGTGTGGGTCAGCAACCCTATTTACTCTGTATCGAAGCAGTTGTTGGATGACCGGATCTGCAAGTTTAAACGCCACCTGTCGACCCAGAGGAAGTTTTCTTCTCGCAACCTTGGCTGTCACCCTCAGGTCATCTTTGTAGCGTTGTGCACCACATTGGCACACATCAGTTGACCTGTCTGTGAACAGCTGGCACTCCTTCTCACAAACGTCAAGAGCTACAGGCTGTATTGGAAAGTTTTCAATAGCAGTTGATTCGTTATGAATAGAGAGAGTAGCTTTTGTCTCACTATAAAAACCAAAAGTAAGCTCGCCACCATAAATCATCACAGTCTATCTACATTATATACATCTTACCGAATTGTGGACCTTCAACATAGTTATTTATCCAGAGGATTAGCTTTTCAGAAGCATTCCTCGTGATATTCAATTCTTTCACAAGAGCATAAAGCTTCAAACACTTTCTTTCTGTATAACTGGTTGAATGGTCGAGTGACGGAATATCAACTTTTATTGGACCATCATCACTGGTTGATGGACCCTCGGCCATCGGGACATCAATTTTGTCCGAATTATCTGATGTGGAAGGATCACTGGTGAAAGAGCACTCTTCAAAGTCATCATCAGGTACTGACTGTCTATCATGAGAACCATCACCATCGTAATCAAACCAAAGCTTCCCAGTCACCATCAACCTGAAGATCGTCTTGAGGTTCACTGGGTTCAGTGGTATCTAACTTGACTGTTTATCAACAAATAAAGTTTCCTCAGGGAATCACAAAATTGTACTATACCATGCGCTGCTAAACCTTGTCCTGCAACTTGCATTCAAGAATGCACAGTAATCGTGTTGGACCCACTGTCTTGTTGTTCAAGATAACGACATCTCTTTCTGACCTCGTTCCTCATGAATTCCTTTCCACGTTTTCTCATTCATCCCTTATTGAACATACGATGGCAACGCTCGCAACGTGATGGTTTTGTCATGTTTTCTGTTAAGGCAGTCCGTGATATTTGGTCGGGCTTGTGTGTTAAGAACGAGAGATAACAATGAGACTATCTTGAGACTCTTTTCATCCTCTTTATTTTGTTTTGATGCCATCTTTTATAGTAGTGGCCGCGTTCTTTAACAATAAAGACTTTACCTTGAATAACCAATGGTCGACGTTAACATTGTTTCAGGTACATTTGAGTATTAAACCCAAAATTGATTTGTACTTCAGCTTTATCATTATTTATCCGGTTTCTCATCCGGGAGACTAATTCGTGTGTATAGTTACCCAGATTCCACACCAGGAGTGGCAGACTTGGTCAATTACACTAGTCAATCTTCCACATTTGGATGCTGCATATGCAAAGGAAAAGGTAGAGGTGGCGACAATGGTGGAATGCACCTTTGTGGCGATGGCGATGATGCAGATGATAGAGATACTGTGAATTTCTATTATGGAGATGATGTATGTTACGCACTGTTCTGCCTCACGGCTAATTAATATCTCAGAATATCGGATTGAGATCAGGGGCGCCTTTCGCTTAATTGCTGTCTTTTTACGGAGCCTTCTTATTTGCTTTAGATGAAATGCACCTTATAGGGTATGGAATCAGCCATCAAATTTGGAAGATGGTATCTGGCGCCTACGACACGGATTCCATGTTTTATCTAAAAAAGGAGTACCGTCAAGCGATTGGTAAGTCATTGATAGATGCCACAACAACGATCCCAACAACATTTGAAGGCTATTTCATTGGTATGTGCATGATATCCCAATACCTGATGGACGTGTCTTAATTCAGGTCACTTTCAAGACATACAAGCTGGCCATGTTCGAGCCGTCGACTAGATGATGTTTTTACTATACGTCATCCAACCTACGTTATAGAACGACTGGATTTGCAGCGTCGTAGGATCAGCTTAATAAGTCGGGCGAGTAATGCCGTGTTTCAGGAGGCGAAAAAGTGTTATTATCTTTGGTTAAGGCGTGCTCATTGGCTTTGTAGCTAGAAATCGATGATGATGAGGTATCAGAAACTGAGAGGTGCATGTGTAGCAGTTTTGTATTTATCACATCAATCCCTTCAGATGTGTCTCGTGCTGGCATGATTTCATGCGAAAGTACTTGCCACTGAATGCGTTTACAAGCAGTCAGCACTACCTGACACACCTTGCAGAAGCAATCCGACAGCTTGCACCGCTTCGGATGTACAGCACCATACCGGTGGAGCGCGTTATTGGCATGATAGAGGCGGATAAACTCTCATAGATCACCACCTGCTAATGCCATTAATGAGCTACTACGGTGCAGCGGTTGTAGACCATGGGAGGAATGCATTTGACAGCTCCCCAGATGACAGTGTCGGCACTATAATCATTGATGAAGGCAATGACGAAGTAGTTCTACGAGTACATTTAAGCTTAGCTGAATTGGACGATTACAGCTGATACAACCTGCGACAATACCTCGTAGGATATTTGAAACGATACGGCAAGAACCACGTCGCTCCATCCTTCAGCAGTATGATCCACAACGCAGATCAAGTAGTCGTTCGTGGTACGATATTCTGCAGCTAGAAGCTAAGCAACCGCAGGAACACACGGAAATCCAACTTTGTCAAGTTAAGCCTACAGTGGATAAAAATACAAGACGAGGAGTCCACATGGAGCAAATTTGGAACGGTAAACATTTTTTGCAGGGAACGTGCTGTTTTTTCACCATAAGCATGGCGACGACGAGAAAAATGTATACGTCTTGCGACTTGGAAAAGATGCCAGACTAAATAACCAGGATGTAGTGCGTGGATATATGCTGTCGGTGGGCAATGGACGGTTTTATGTGACAGATGCAAGCCATCTTGATTGTCTTGCAGGTATTTCGCCTAAAATCAATGGCAATAACTGGTGCGATTTCATCTGGCCTGGTATGACTAGACATAACTGGATATTGGACAGAGATAATAACATATGATTGTATGCATGGTATTATAAAAAAAATTAAGAAAGGAAGAAGTAACAAAATAAAAATATCCGACTTGACGTTTGTCCAAAAAAGATAAGTACCAGCCTAAATGAGAAGCCCCGGTTATCACCGACTTTTCAGTGGATCTCATCAAATTCGCCCATATTCACCCATATTCTCCACTATACAATTCACCAAAGTTTTCCCATAGTGGCACAAGCACTCCTCCTTTCCATTAATTTGGTTACCATCATTGTTTATGATACAGGAGCTCAGAGTACCTGTCAATAAAGTTACCCAACAGACGAGCACGAGCGGAATGTCTAGCGTGGGAGCACCCAAAAGACAAGCAGGGAACATGGGGTCAAAGATATTAGATTTTGTAAAGTCTATCAGGACCTGGTTTGCAGATGTCCAATACAGAACACTCATGAAAAGGCTTTATAACTTGAATTGATAGAGCTTATCCGAGAGGACCTATTTACTTTCGCAGATATGGCATGTTAGTGAGTTACTAACAGAGTGAAAGGAAATCACAGTAATAGCGGTACGTGCGAAGCTGTATGATCAGACCTAATCGGATAAGGTGTAAGATTTAATTCCTACTGAACACATTCCGAAAGGGTCCATTCATAGTGGTTAACTGCTACATGTAGGGTGCTAAAGTAAAGGAATCAGTCAAACTGCCCTGCATCTCCACTGTCAAATACTTGTTACATTTCTTTATTCTTCTTCTAGTAGGCACCCCCACAACCTGGACGCTCCTGCTATATGCGCTTTATCCTCAACTAATATTCAAACGTCTCATGCTACACCCAAGCCTCGCAAGCTTTGTGATCGTTATTCAATACCTTCTATGTTACAGCAGTAATCAAATCAATGAGGACGAGAATGGCCCTTTTAGGATTCTAAAGCGGTGTAATGCAATGAGTATTACGTACGTTCTATTGTTGGGATCGTTCAGCAATACATCCTACAAAGGATATTCTTGGGAGGATGAAGAATCATGATTATCGCGGCCTGTTTATTAATCCTCCTTTTTGCATGCAACCACATGCAGCGGCAGGAATACTACTGTTAAACGGTAGTTACTCCAAAAAAAAAAAGCGACATCACTAAGACGATCAGATACCTTAACTTTTATACGTGTGGACTTCCCACATTCCGACCAGAAAAGATTGAGGGCATATTGGGTATTTTGATACTCTGTGACTCAAATAAAATACTTGAGAATATGGTCGCTCCTTACAGTAAAACTATTCAGCTTGGAAATCCATGGTAAAGTGATACTTTCTAGATTCTAGTCTGCTAATCATACTTATATTTGCATGTGGTACCTTGGAATGAATAAATAATCATGGGTAACGAGATAATTGTGGAGCAACATTTGATCCGGTCATCTTTTTCAGTACCATAATCGGGACACTACAATGGGAGCAGACCTTGTTCATTGTACCCAGATCTTGCGTACCATTGTCTTATAAGTAATCACTAACCAAGATCACAAGCGAGCAGTTGTCGGGATGCACATCCACCGAAACTACCCGAAACCTTGTTGATTTCAGAGCCGGGATATTTGGTACGGCTCCCAAGAAAAGGATGAAGATAAGCCTTAAGATCGGGATCACGTCTGTAGCAAATCTGCCAACAGTTGCTGGAACTTCGATGGCCTTGCTCTTCCCGACCTTGCATATGTACCCTTCTGGGCAATCCATTATTATCGAATTAACCGGCCACCTAAAGTTTGTCTAAAAAGGGAGTAACAAAATAGCGTTTAACACACAAACCATAATGCGGGAACCCAACTGTGATTATCTGATAGATAAAAAATAAGGAAAAGCAGATAGATAAAATTCTTTGAGACTCTTTTTAGTCGCAAAGATGAATAATCCAAAAAAAAAGGTGTCTAGTACATGATTTTCTGTGCTATTTATATACAAAAAATCAGAGTGGAACTCATGGAACAATGATGATTGGGTGAAACATATCATTTTGGGTGTCTTGATACTCTTTTCTTATTCTTCGTATTCTTTTCAATTGTGAAGTTGGATCAAGCGGAGTCACTTATTGTACCTGATCTTTCAGTTTGACCTGAGATCGGGATCTTGAGTTTTGCACTAATTATAGGTGGTTCTCTGAGCTTATTTCATTACGGTCGCTACCGATATGGTTATCACTACAGTGTTGCTGTTTATTGAACAATTTTTTAAGCTACTCTAAACAAACTATGCGTCCTTGAAGAGCCAAGTTTGAGCTGAGGGAGAAATGAAATGTGCGGTCTTTAGTTAATGAACTGGCAATAACATCATTTGTTTACTTACATCAACTTGGCCCTCAGTGGACGCATAATTTATTGGAGCAGCATAAAAAATTGTTCACGGTTAGTAAATGGATGATACTTCGATGTCAGTTTACTTACCCAGAGGGTAATCCCGCTAATTGCGGGGGTCTGTCTCGCACCCTGGCCGGTTGGGAGCGACATGAGGAGGATCCTGGCATAACGGCCGGTGGTTGAGGCACTGCAGAGGACTTGAAGCGATGCAGGGTCCAGCGATCTATTGTACAAGATGAGTGATGCTGAGCGCAGCAATATTTAGTTTACTTACTTAAGTGATGGGTAAAGACGCCACCACAGCCGAGACGGTTCGAGACAGGGGCCATGCAGGCTAAACAATAGATAAAAAGACATGAATGATCCTGTATACATGACAAAGAATTGACATCCATACCGGGATGTTTTTTTAAGACAGAGCCAAAGGAAAAAGAAAAGGAAATTCATGCGTCCCTTTAAATACGGATCATTTGGGGTGGAACTTTCCTTATCGTGAGATATTTTTACTGCTTCCGATGGGATACCGGAAAGCCATCACTGGAGCACCGAATGCAAAGCTCAAGTCATCCAGGCGCGAATTATTCCTTGGGTTAACGCAAAATGAATCACTTCTCAGTGCCAAGATATATCACTTTCAGCCCAAAATTTATTCAACTTGAACGTAAAAGGGCATCTAGCTGACGCAAACATCTATTCCAAATACAGTATTATTCTACCTATATAACGTCAGCGACCATGGGTTGGCGAAGCTTCGCTTCCTCGTATCTCAGCTTCGCAGCGGCTCTCAAGGAAATGTCCTTTAACAGCTTCGGGGACTTGAATCATTGCTCCTTCGTCTCTTTAGTGCCGGCACTGCACTCGTCCCATCCGCCGCGTTCGGCAAAGTCGTACTACATCTGGCCCCTGATCAGAAGCAGGTCAGTCTTCCAGCCGGAGATCTTTCTGGTAAGAGAGCCGCTCAATATCCTGCCTTCATTATGGCGCGTAATTGTACCCAAGCATATCATATCACCCGCTTAAAATAGCCATCCGTCTTTGCGCTAGCGTAATGTTTCAAAACAAACTTACCGTGTTGCCTTCAGAGTAGCATTGTCCAAAGCAGTGTCAGTTAATATGCGCACACGGCAAATCGTGTCCTTCTCTGATTCATCCTGCAGGAGTTGAGGAACAATGCGCCAGCGGTAGATCGCGAGCAGATCGATAATCGATCGTTGGGCTCCAACGTTGGTTGAAGTCTAAAATGAGATCATAGTGCCCTGTCCGTGCTGCCGTTATTCATAGATTCTTGAGCTCCGTTTATATGGTTTGGTATATGAGCACAGCCTTACAGAAGAAAATTTACATAGTTTGCCCTGAAACAGTTCGAAGAACTGATTGAGCTTCTCCGGCACGGCGGGAAGAGGAGCAAGGTTATGGCTGCGTGTTAAGTTCAAGTGGTCGCAAGTGAATACTTCCTCCCAGTAAATGCCGGTTACATCTAAAACGAACGAATGAGCGGCACTATAGCAGTAGATATATGTCAAATCCATACACCAGACAAATACCAAAGCTATGCGTACCGAGCGTGCGAGCAACTGTTCCCGTAAAAGAACTGCGAAACTGGACATGTCACAATTTCGATTTTTTCGAAGATGAAGCGACGAGGAACGAGGTGTTCAAACTGACCCAGTTGCCAGCGGTCTATCATCTTCATTCGCAAGACTTGCAGGATTTGTTCTATTTCTCAATCATTAGATCTACTGATATTCGACGATGATCTTTACTGCACTTAATTCCAGTCTTCTTTAAGTAAAGCCTCACCGATTAAGCATTTCTTTTGACGAATGTTGTCACAAACGCAAGTGATTAATCTATGTTTACTATGATAAAACCTTGGCGTCATACCAAAGACTGCCTCTGCTGTCTCAAAGATATGACTCCGTCATCTTCTGATATTGTCACTTGTCGTGTTCGCTATCAAAGGTTGCTGGTCGACTTGTGCAAAAACTTTACCAAAAAGCTGGGAGCTAGGTGCCATAGCCTATCTTTTGGCTGACATAAAATAAGATAGAGGGTAGTTTCGACGATTATGCGGCTGTGAAAGGTACATCTCTTAAGGAAGCTGTAGTGGGAACTAATCGCTTCAAGAGCAAATTGCCCCTAATGGACGGTCGACGATGTAGTTCATCGGTTCAGAATTACCACGTTCATTGACAACATTTCCCTGTTCACATTACGAATAGAAAGCGTTCACTAACGCTTAAATTAAACTAGCGGGGAGAAAGGGGAAGATTACAATTGGGTTGTGATTGAAAAAGCATGAGTAGAACAATGCAGCCTGTGTCTTATTTAAGGTCATCAAAAAAAAAAAAAAGGAAACTTCGTCAACGAAAGTAATGTTCGTGTACATTTAAAAAAATTTACAGTGGAAGCATGTTTTCTCTCAGATTGATTACTGATTACTCGACCGGTTGTTTAGAGTTTATTTATCAATATAAAGGGATCTAGTGACATGCTAAATCAAACGCGATAGTTCGAATTAAACGATGGACATTCTCAGACAAGTACAAGCAGATTTCGCTTATACTGAATAATTAAAAGAACTCACTAACAGCTTGATGCTATTAGGAATTTTTATAAACAAGGATTCTAAATAGTAGCTTACCATCTTTTCGTATCAAACGTTCTTGTTTGAGACCTGGTTACAATTCTTGATCAACCTCAAGCGGAATTTGCAGCCGTTGATACATGGTCAACACCGTTGCATCATCTGGCACGGTAATAAACCCGGTATTTTCTTGCTGAAGGAGAGTTTCAACAGATCTTTGTTCTTGCACTACCTCTTCTAGATGAGCGAGCAGCTCGAAACATGATAACCAATCGAAGTGTTCGTCGTATTGTAATGGGTTATTTGCTGCTCTGCGTTGTTCCAAGATCATCTTTCCTTCGTTATGCACTTTCAGCACAGACATGGTCGGTGTACGCTTAATTGCGCGAATCACAACGATCCTTGCACCTATCGGGCATCGATGCAATCAAGTTATCACAAACACTTTGTGGGATGGCTTCCCATTCTTCCAACAGAGCGGCTTCCAGCTGCTCTGGTTTATGGATTAAGTGTCTCCGCTTTGCCAGACGGCGCTCCAGCTCGTCCCAGAGGTGCTCGATAGGATTTAGATCGGGACTTTTTGCAGACCAGTCTGGCAAAACGGAGACACGATTCCTCGACTTCCATTTCTTTGTCTTCTTGCTCGTGTGGCAAGGAGCGTTATCCTCCTCGAAGAGATAAACTCCGCGCTTGTTATTCCTGAGGTATGGCAGCAGGCTCTTCTTCAGGATGTTGGTGTATGCCTCGCTGTTGATCCTGCCCTCTACTACTTGGATAGGGCCAACTCCGCTTGCATCAAAGCAGGCCCATACCATCACCGAGCCTCCTCCGTATTTCGTCGTTTCTTTTATGTGTTGTTCCACAAGTCCCTCTCCATCCTTCTGAAGGACGCATTCTTTGCCATCGTTACCGATGACAAGGAATCTGGACTCATCAGACCAGATTACCTTATCCCATTGCTCCTTTGTCCAATGGACGTGATCCTTTGCCCAAGCCAGTTGTTTCTCCTTATGCTTATCGGTCAGCTTGGGTCTACGGACAGGACGTCGCGAAGAGAAGCCAAGATCGTGTACCGCTTTGGCAAATGTTCTCAATGACACCTTCATCAGGGTGTCGGAGAATATAGCGCCATGGACCTTCAGGGGCGTTCGAATAACTCTACATGACCGTGTGGAAATCTTTTTTGGTCTACCTGGTCTCGGATCTGATACTGCAGAACCAGACTTTCTCACGTTTTCTACGATGCGTTGAACGGTTGCTCGACTGAGTCCCTTTTCCTTTGCAATCGCGCCATCCGACATTCCTGCTTGGTTCATTCCATAAATCGCGGCGCGTTCTTCTGGCAAAAACTCGGTATTAGGTTTGCGTGTATTGTTTGAAATATTTGTAAGCGACACAGAGAACTTTTTTATAATAATAAGAGGGAAAAAAGTACAAAAACTTTTGAGATATTAAGCTACAGATTGCGGAATTTATTCTGGTCGTAATAGTGGTCGTGTTGTTTGGTCGTATCGTGAACGGCGAAATGCTCAGCGAGAAACTCCAGCATATGGAAGTGCAGGTTGCAGGCTGCGCAGGCAAAGTGCAATGCCACTTCCATTGCCAGCTATGCGTTTACATCAATATAGCGTGATACCCAGACACCTTTTCTTTTACATTGTTTCTCGCATAGTCACTGTTGACATAACGGAACCTATCACCAGTATATGAACCGTAGATATTTAGTACAGGTGCTCCAAAGCTTACTCTCCATTGACTTGCACCCGTACAGTACCTTCGTAGTGAAAATTGAGCTCTAGATAACCAGTTGAGTAATCATTGCCCCATCGCAGAAAAATCATGATCTCACGGTGGACTTTGCTCAAGTGGGAGCGCAGGTTGCGTCTGTTGGCTAGTGTCGTATGACACATGGCAACGGTGTTCTAGTATCACTGTTTGCATGGCAACCGAGGACTGACGCAAAGAGACCGCGTGCCTTGCTCTGCTTTTTAGACAGGACTTCATATCAGGATCATCGCATAGAAGAAATAATAGAAGAGCATATATATATATATATATATATTCTGAAGATGTATGAGCGTGAGAGTATATTCATGTTGGTATAGCACAGAGATGGATCGAACAGTATGAAGAGCGTCCTGATAGCATTTTTGAGAGAAGTAAGAACGAATGTCGTGGGCGTATCCTGACTGAGGAAGACATAGAGCGTGTCACTGTTGCTACTGAGACCAATCCTGAAGTAACTGAACGTATAAGGCAACAATATAATAGCCTCAAAGTCACTCAATGCGTTGTTTATAGCGTAATGATAACTCGATGTAACATTTCCGTTATATCTACTGAGTTTCATTTCAGAAAAGGAATGGCCCAGCAAAGACTGATGAACTATGGTCTTCTCGACTGTCTGTGTTTCCTTGACGAGTCTGTTTCTCAACTATGTATAAAGTGCTGTACCTAGGGTACGTCGGAAATTTGTGATCCGTTGTTACGCTGTATCTTTCAGTTGCTGTATATGGATAGTATTGTTCCAAGTGTTGTCGTAGCGTAAGCTGGATGACGATGATTGTTGGTAAAGGTATCGGTTGAGTAATGTTTGTTGATAGAAAAGTTCGGAATTGAGTGAGCACCAAGTGTAGATTTAAGTCAAACACCAAGACTTGGTTAAGTGGTAAAGCTTGAAGAAAGAAAAAGAAAAGGTTGAATAGAGTAACTGTTGTCGGTATTGACAATATCCAGAGATCTGGATAAACTAGAATATGATCGTTAGTAAGATTGTTGATATGGTTACCTTGAATTGGCAAAGAGTCTCGTCAAAGATAAAAAGAGAAATAAAAAGAGGACAGCAGAATTGTCGTCGCTTTTCAGACAGAGAGTAAAATAAAAAGAAAAGAAAAGGAATCAATGGATTCGGGTTAACGGTGGTTTCTTGAGAATAATCAACGGAGGCGAGCAATAAAAGGCGGTTTGAGAAATAAAAGAGAAACCTTTGGAAAAGACCTTTTGAGATGGCTTGAGATAACCAAGAGAAGAATATGCTGTTATAACCTAATGTTTTTATTCATTGAATTGGAGGGATATTTATACAAAATAGATCGATAGAAAATAATTTCGCTAAGTGGATGAACATCTAGTCTATCATGGCTCGAATGGATAATGACGGCAAGTAATTGGTTCAATCGTATGCGTTTTGGATCGTATGTGCTTTGGATTATATGCACCTTGGAACGTATGCACTTTGGATCGTATGCAGTTTCGATTGTGCGTGGTCTTGATTGGATGTGCCTTTGGATAAAGTTTGTGGGGTCCATTAGGGGTAATACCAGAGGTCATGTGCCGTTGTCAGAGCGGATGTCGATTTGTATGGGATTTTGAGAGCCTAATGATAGCTGCTAGAGCGTTCCACTAAAAGAATAAGAAAAGAAAAATAAAATAATGTCGATGTCATTGAGAAAAATAGAAATAGCGGCAAGGTTGCCTGAGAGTAAAAAATAGCACGCTACACCGTCTTATCTGGCTCAATCCGTACTTTATTTAAGTCAGATACGGATCAAGAAAGTGCAATCTGACCATCACCAGACCAGTATTACCAGATCTTGTACATGGGATCGGAAATTGAAATGCAAAACCGTATATAAACTAAAATTCGTTATTTGAGAATGCTTGCATATGGCATGAATCCGTATATCTCGATTCGTATAGTGAACATCGACCATTATCTTGCTGAACCAGGTCCCTTTGACCAGCACTTATGCCCATTTCAGGATAAACCACTTCCAAAAGTTCCTGTCATTCGGATCTTCGGATCTACGCCGGGCGGCCAGAAAGCATGTATGCACGTCCACCAGGTAACATGACAAAGTTGTTACCTTGATCATGTTGTTCATGCTTCCTAATTATTAGGTGTACCCATATTTCTTTGTTCCATACGATTTGCCTTCAGAGGATCCCAAAGATATCCAACACGACATTTACCAATTCAGCGTTTCTCTGAATCAAGCTCTTAACTTGACTCAAGGCAAAGCGAAACGCGCCAGTGACGATCAGCACATTGCTGCCGTTGTTCTTGTAAAAGGTGTTCCGTTTTATGGTTACCATGTCGGTTACAGAACGTTTCTCAAGATTTACATGTTGAACCCCGGTGCCAAGAGACGTACGCTTGAGATCCTGCAGAGTGGAGCGGTGATGGGTACAGCATATCAACCATACGAAGCACATATACCATTTGAGCTACAATTTATGGCGGACTACAACCTTTTCGGCATGGACTGGGTCCATGTTGGTTCGGAAGATCTGGCTGGAAATTTGAAATTTCGACAGCCGTTGTTGGATCAACCTAAAGGTGCCTTCTTAAGTCAGTCATTCTCTCACACGGGCGACCATCCTGAATATACCCCTCTGACAGTTCTACCTCAGCATCTTTCCGAGATAGAACGTACGAGTTATTGTGAATTGGAGTTTGATATTGTTGCTGGGTCTATTTTGAACCGTTTGGATTTGAAAGAACGAAATATTCATATTGACAAAGAGTCCGAAACATATTCGGAGGACTCAAATTTAGTTAAATCACTAGCCACCATTTGGAAGGACGAAGAACAGCGAAGAAGATCGCGAGGACAATCGCCTATCTCGTCTGCAACACAAACGGATGATCGAATACCCGACGATGAACTGTTCTATGATGAAAAATGGAGAAGAATGATTGAAGCGACAATAAAAAGCGAAGGAACTTTTGTGAACAATGATAATCGTCAATTTCCTGGGATTATGACAGCATTTCAAGCAGTCGAAGCGTTCTATCGACCTGACATATTGCCAGGGCAAGAGAACTCGTCTTATCCTTCACCGGAACGTGATGAATACAACATCTCATCTGTGGCGGAAAACAGCCGTTCATTATACAACGTCATTGCTACCCCATCCCGCTACCAGGATTTGGCTCACAAGGTTGTGACGCAAGTTGATCAGAACATCATCGAGTCCCAATCATTTTATGAAGATAGTCTATTAGAGCAACAGGAAGAATTGTCAGCTATATTGCAAGAAATTGAGAAAAGACAGCAGGAGAGCGAGGTTGATAGAGAGGACGAAGAAGATGAAGGGGAGGATGAAGGGGAAATATCGGACTGGATCAAAGAGTCGAGTTTGCAAGAACCAGGTTCTTCTAATCGACCGCCGATTGAAGTCGCTTATGAAGAAGAGGACAACTATGAAGAGCCTATGTTTAGGTAAATTTCTTAGCGTTGTGGATCGTAGCAACGGGCTCATAGTTCGCCATAGACCCCGAAAACTAGATTTTACTGCCGAAGTACAGAGAGCAGAAGAAATTAGTCGTTCGTCCAATCATTCTGTCCGTGAACTAGACGAATCGTTCTTCCATGATCTCAATGTAAGCGAGATTCCACCTTCACCTTCCAGGTCAGTACAATTGTAGCACGTATGACGGGCTATCTAAGCATGTATGCTTTTAGGCGAGGAAAAAGGAAGCGTTTGCACATTCCGCAGGTGGATGGTGCTGTCGATGAGGAAGATCAGGTAGAAGAGACAGATCTAGATGCTGAGGCGGCTTGGTATCAAGTCGAAAAGGGTGTGAAAAGAAGACGGTTAAGAAAAGCAACCGTAGCGGACAGAACAAAGCATTTGGATACAGTTATTCCCATCAAAAATCATCCACGGTTTGCACAGATGCTTGAAGATTATTACATGTCCTTAGAACGTGGAGAGAAAGGCTGCGAAATGCAAGCGAGAGAAGAGCATGACAACGCATCTTCATGCACGTGTAGTGATAAACTGTTGAACACTTCAAATGGAGCGTTCGATGAGCTACCTAAGTGTGATTCCGAGTCCACTTCAGCTGGTGTAACGACTGATACATCGAAAGTGATCGATTCACATTCGTCCACCAGTTCACACAGCGGCGAACATTTAAGTATACTGGAAAGGTCATTAGACATCGAAGATATACCAGAGGGCTACAAACGGCGTTTCTCAGGCACGAGAAGCCATACCAATAGTAATGAAGGAGGACCATCTTACTTCACTCAGACCATTCAAGGGATGTGGTCTCCCCTTCCAGAGGATCCTGAGAAGTACGATTCATTTTACATTGATCCTCCCAGACCACTGTCGCCTCATCAGCCAGATGAAACGTCTCAACAAAAGGATCAGACGACGTATTCCGAGACCAATCAGGTGCGAGAGTACAGATACAAACGTACGCCTCCAGCGGTGACCGGATGGGAAGCAAGCTACCAGGAACCGTTTTACAGTAATCCATTGGACGTACCTACTTACTCTAAAACCTTCGCTGGGAAAAGATTCCACGTTTTTTCTAAGAGTGCTCAACATTTGCAAGACATAGCTGCGGGTTTTGACCCTGCCAATGAAGTAGATCAGTCGCTATGGCGTAAATCACGCGTTAGAGTTTGGACACCGGCGATGGCACCTCCAACCATCAAAGAAGTCAACGCATGGCTCGAAAACAGCCATGAGCAAGGGAAGAAAAGGCCAAATCGGATGTCGCAGGTAAAGTAAACCTGGGCCATGCAAAGGACTTACAGGAAGACTAGCTTGATCAGCCGTCTTCTATCAAATCATGCGATTTCAAAGCTAGTATGTCCAAGGCTAAAGCAAAAATAGCACGCGAGCGAGATTACATAGAATTATTCAGCTTGGAAATCCATGGTAAAGTAATACAATCAAAATATGGTGATAGCTTATGTTGTGGCGGATCTTAGCAAATTCGCAAACCAAGTTGCTACCAAATCCACAGGAAGACGAGATACAAATTTTATTTTGGTGTCTCCAAACAGAGAATCAAAATGTAACCTCAAATGGTTTCCAAGAGGGGTACCACGTTGGAGTTATCGCTACCAGCGGATTTCCTGTATCGAAACTCGGTGTCCGTGGTATGATATCAATTACGATAGCATGTCCTTTGTAACTAAAAGTTCCTTTAGAGGTTGATACTGATTATGTGGAGAGCGAGAAAGAGTTGATTTATGCCCTTATCGAGAAAGTCAGATCCTACGATCCGGACCTTCTTGTAGGTTACGAGCTCCACAACGCATCATGGGGATATGTCATTGAGAGGGCGGCAACTTACGGTGCGTGCAGCTGAAAGAGAAAAGATTGAATCTTCAGGACTGACAATTGGATTAGATATTGACCTTGTTGGTGCATTGTCCAGAACAACCAAGTCATCGAGTGCCAGCCATCACGATCCTTGGGGTTATAGAAAAGCATCTGTTTTTCGTATCGTTGGACGACACATGATGAATGTCTGGCGCTTGATGCGAAGCGAAATTGATTTGACTAGCTACACCTTTGAAAATATAGCATATCACCTGTTGCATCATAGGTATGTGTGCGATCACCATGATTGTCGTGTTCTCATGATAGGAATGTAGGATGCCACATTACTCACCGGGAACGTTGACGACATGGTATACAAGTGGTACTCCTATACTGCGGTATCGATTACTCCGTTACTACCTCGACCGAGTCCAGATGAACCTTGATATACTTGACGTATCTGAGGTTGTCAATCGGACGTCAGAATCGGCGCGAGTTTTTGGTTTGGATTTTTACTCGGTCATTACGCGTGGTTCCCAATTCAAGGTTGAATCAGTCATGTTCCGTATAGCAAAGCCAGAAAATTTCATGCTGATTAGCCCTAATCGCAAACAAGTTAAGATAAACACCTTCCGTGTGTAATCTTCTAACTATAATCTCCTGAAGGTCGGACAGCAACGAGCAATCGAATGTTTACCCATGATTATGGAACCGATGTCTCAATTCTACAGTAGTCCACTTCTCGTTCTGGATTTTCAATCTCTTTACCCGTCTATTATGATTGCGTACAACTATTGGTAACAGCGGCTACTACTTTAATTGTTGGTTTATTCACATTGTTCAAGTTTTTCGACGTGTCTAGGCAAGGTTAGGGAACCGGGAGGATCTACCAAATTTGGGGTAGGGAATCTGGATCTTCCTGAAGGTTTACTTCATACGCTAAAAGACGATTTGAACGGTATATGGGACTGACATGTGGATTTTAGCACTGACTCTTTCTAATTGCTTGTAGTTGCACCAAACGGCGTCATGTTCGTGAAGCCGTCGATTCGGAAGAGCTTGCTCGCAAAAATGCTGACCGAAGTTTTGAATACACGCGTCATGGTGAAGAGTTCTATGAAAGATTGTCCAGATGATCGCGTAATAAGATGTTCCCAATCGGTTTTGGTTGATAATTAACGTGATTCTGCTGTTAGGGCCTCCTACGGAGATTGGACGCACGGCAGCATACATTGAAATATATAGCCAATGTGACTTATGGCTATCTGTCTGCCACGTTTTCAGGGCGGATGCCAGCTGTGGAAATTGCAGATAGCATTGTCGAGACAGGAAGAAAAACATTAGAAAATGTAACTCATTTCGAGTAACGAACCTAGCATGCCTAACGATTTTGCACCTAGACCATTAAGGTGATCCACGCGACAGAGAAATGGGATGCAAAAGTTGTCTATGGTGATACGGATAGCGTGTTCGTGTATTTGCCAGGAAGGACACGTAGCCAAGCATTTGCGATAGGGAACGAGATTGCAGAAACCATCACAAAGATGAACCCAGCACCTCTCAAATTAAAGTTTGAGAAGGTAACACCTTGTCCAGAAAATAGCAAATCCATTAACGATACCTTTTGCAGGTATATCATCCCTGTGTCTTGGTTGCCAAAAAACGTTATGTTGGCTTCAAATACGAAAAGCCGAGCGATGAGAGACCTGAATTCGAAGCAAAAGGTATCGAGACAGTGCGCAGAGATGGTACACCAGCAACACAAAAGATTATGAAATCATGTCTCAAGTAAGCGACACGCCTTTGCTATGGTTCGTACTCATTAGTCTGCAGGATCCTTTTCAGAACGCAAGACATGTCTGAAATAAAGCGGTACCTCCAACGACAATGGACCGCTATTCTGTCGAACCGTGTTCCCTTGAAAGAGTTTATCATCGCTAAAGAAGTACGACTGGGATCCTATTCATCGCATGGCTTGCCGCATGGGGCACAGGTAGCTCTAGCTAATATGGCTGTTGACCCGCGTGCGGAGCCTCAGTATGGTGAACGAGTTCCATACGTTGTCGTTTACCGGGGTCCTAATGCAAGGCTGAAGGATAAAGTAATCCGTCCAGAAGCCTTACTTTCGGATACGTAAGCAAATGCTGTAACGATTGTATTATACTTATCCTTTTGTATGACAGGTCTCTTCGTCTGGATGCAGAGTATTATATTCGAAAACAAATCATTCCGCCGTTACAGCGGATATTTAATCTTATGGGTGTAGGTATGTAGAATTCAAGAAGAAAACATCTTTGATTCTTATGATACGTAGATATCAACGAATGGTATGACGCGATGCCCAGGTCGCAAAAAGCAGCTGCCTTGTCCTTGTCCCATTACGCTGAACACTGTGAAGCAAAAACAGTTAATCGAATTGACCAGTACTACGCCAGTAGCCATTGTGTAGTTTGTGGAGCGCTAACAGACTTACGTATGTACAAAAAAGACACAGAAACGATGGAAGGAAACACATTGATCTACTTTCTCCCTTTTTTAGCTATCTGTTTGCGTTGTCGATCAGCAGCTGCGCAATCTATCCTCATTCTGACCTCTCGACAACGGCAAACGCAGGAAAAACTGGACAAGGTATTAAAGATATGCGCAAACTGTTCGCATATCCAAACAGGCATGGATCATCCATGCGACTCGCTCGACTGTCCAGTGCTTTACGAACGTATTAAAGCCAAGAACGACGTGTATGCAACGTCCACGTATGATACACTAATCAAGCATTGGTGATGTAAGTCGCATCCTCCTTATTTGGTATTGGTATTCGACACGATTGTTTGTGGGGACGTGTCACTACGAAGAAGAATAAATTTCTAGTCTTGCTGTTGATCAGCATGAACTTTTGCTATAAATGATTGTCGGCAATGACAATATTCAAAGAAACATGTGTAAAATAGAATGTGATCGTTAGTAAGATCATTGTTATGATTATCTAGAATCGGTGAAGATACAGGAAAAGATAAAACAAAAAGGAATCAATGGATCTACAGTGGACCCTCGATAATTTCACCCTCGATTGTTTTCAACCCTCAGTATTTTCAACCTTTTCGGAAAAACTGGAGAAGCATCTGCACCTTAAATCATTTCATACAATTTCAACTCTCAGTAGTTTCAACCAGATGCCTGTACTTTGGCGGTTGAAATTATTGGGGGACCACTGTAGCTGACGATGGTTCCTTAATGACTAACGGACGCAGAGTAGTAGAAGGCAGCTTGTGAAATATAAAAAAAGTTCCTTGTGAGATGACTCGAGATAATTAGGAGAAGAATGTGCTGTTATAAGCTGATGTTTTATTCACTGAACTGGGGCAGCGTTTATACAAAATAAATCGGGCGTCGTTGAGCTAGTTCATCGAGTATGTATAGTTTCTTGTGGCCATCATTAGACTCCATTGTCGTGTATCAGTCGATGAGTCACTTCAGAATGAAAATGGGCGTTAATGGTTATAGCTCAGATCCATTAGCTGATGAAGGACCAAGGCAAGCCTCCTGGATTGAACATCTTTGATCCCAAAACAAGCTTCGAACTAACTATGTGATTGATGGTCCAAGCTGGTTAAGCTGAGGTTTCGACCCGTGGCCCTCCCACTGGTCTATTCTCTTTTTCTTTTTTTCTCACTTTGTAAGTGATTCTGTACCTGTCGGGAATCGAGTTTCGCGTAAGCAAAAGTTATGCTTTTTTTTTCAGAAATTAGGAAAGTACAGCAGCATGAGTCACCTCCAAAAAATGATGACCTGATAAAAAATCACTCAATTTCACTAAACAGGCTCAACCTACGTTTCTGGACTACAAGTATCCATCACGTCTCGTCGGGAGCTAATAGGGAGATCCTATTTGAAACTTGAGCAACTATCAAATTCAGTGTTACATTTCATGTTTTATATAGCAGATTGATATGATATTAATAGATATGTACGGAGGTATAGAGTTTCTCAAAATAGAGCGTTCTAAAGTACTGTTTATTGAAGAAGTTTTTACGCTATTCTAAATAAATCATGCGTCCACGAAGAATCAAGTTTGCGCTAAGGAAAGAAGTGAATATGCGGTCATTAGTTAATGAATTGTCGGGGAGATAATATTTACTTACATCAACTTGGTCCTTCAGTGGATGCATAATTTATTCGAGCAGCATAAAAATTCGTTCGTGGTTAGTAAATGGAATGATATTGATATCTTCTACTTACCCCGTAGGTATCCCGCCGCTGGGGAAGGGCGGCCGCACCGCACCGAATCCACAGTGGGCATGGCCGAGGAGGAGAAGAAAGTCCGGGGATGCTGCATCCGGCACAAGAGAAGAAAGGGACCCACCCACCCCCCCCAGGTCAAATGAAAATGCTTTAGGGTGCCGATATTTTGGAGGTACCCCCATAAAAGGTAGCGGTGGAGGTACCTGCTGAAGGCAGTCAAGAAACAAGTATTTGTAATAACCTTCCTTCCAGTACATTTTAATGTATAGCTTTGTCTAATAATTATAAGCATATTTAACCAGCATCTGATTAGTTGGTTTATATAGCATTATGTATCAAGTTGTTTAGCAGTACGTATAATTCGCTATTTTGTCCTCACTCCAATTCTTGTGTGACTCTCTCTAATTCTGTCTTTTCAGACACCAACCAATGTCGAGCTTTCCAACATTGTAGACACCAGCTTCATCTCGTGGAAATGGCACAACTACTTTGGCATTTCCTTCAGGATAATGAGGAAGAGTTTGGAGCGATTGGAAAGACATGATGAAGAAGATTCTCGAATAATGAGTGAATAGTAGAAGTAGTGCAAAATTCACACAGAAATTCGCGTTTTATACGGGCAGTATTTCCTTTTTTGGGGTACCTCCAGGGGATACCTCCAGCTACCTTTTATGGGGGTACCTCCAATTTACCACCATCCAATGTTTTACTTGTCTGCAACTACAGATCGTGAAAGTGTCAAAGTGTTAAGAATCAAACATACTGATCTGCCTATTTTCTTACGTCTTTGTTTTATTTCCGCGGCGTCTGAAATTACTTGATCGTTCTGAACGCGCCAGCCTTGTTCTCAGGCGTGAAAACTTGCTGTAATCGACAGTGCTTATGCCAATTGATGCCACCATGCGTTCAGTCAGAGATAGTTCAAGTATAAGGGTTAAGACCTACTGCTTTCTGAGGTTAGATAGTTGCATGAGAACAAGGACATCAAAATGTTGTCATACCGTTTTGTGTAAAGCGCTTCTTTGAGAGATGCCTTGTAGATATCTTTCTTCAAAGGCTGTGTATATTTTACTAAAAAATAACGTTATTGGTTAATGTTTATTGTGGTACAAACTACCTTGATTGAGAGCACCGCACATCGTGCTTACCCTTCCGAATTCAACCTTGGAAGCTTGTTAGACATACAGAAATCATATGGTTAATAGTTTTTTCACTTATTTCATATCTATGCATTTTCATTTACCAGATGCATTTTCCATACGTTGGATCGATAAAGAGTAATTGACACATCAAATAGTTGAAGATAAGAGGAAGAAGATTGAAATTTCGCGATCAATCCCCTTTTTTCGGTTTGGGACCCGCGTTGGAAGTCCAAAACGTTATACGACTTCCGATAGGTACTGACAAACCATCACTGAACCACCTCAATGCAAAATGCCTGGTTATTCGGGCAGGAACTATTCATTGGGTTAACGCAAAGCAAATCCCCTTTCCGCGCATCGACCTATCAGCTTCCAGCGCGAAATTTATTCGACTTGAACGTAAAATGACAATTCACTTGACACAGAAGTGTATTCAAAACCCAGTAAATCTCCTTCAATGTGATCCTCCACTGTAGTATTTGCTACTTTTTATTGAAATTCATTTTACGCTACTCTAAAATGAATTGCGTCCAGAAAGAACCAACTTTCCACTGAAAAGAAAACGAAAATACGCAGATTTCATCTGGAAATAACGCTGAATAATTTCAAATAGACGCAAAATCATAGGAAAAACCCTGTAGTAAAACGCATCACCACAAACTGCACTTTGTAACAGAATTTTTATAGCAAAATCCTCTGTAGCAGATTCCTTTGGGATAGAATGCTCCATACAAAGTGCCTTGTAATTTAATGTGGTAGCAGTGGTAGAATAACTCCAGTAAACCGGCGCCAAACAATCTTAAACTGACACAGAAATCTAAAATAAAATTCACAGGAGAAAATCCGGTAAAATGTGTCACGCTTATGATGGACAGCACAACGACATTCTTTGACTGGAAGACTGTACAAAACCGTTGGTTCCAGCAATATTATCCTCATGGAGCATCAACAGTTAAAGCAATACAGGAATTCTTCAATCCAAACAACTTTTTCGCGGCGCAATCGCAAACAGTTGGCATCACATTGCACGCTGGTAATCGTAATCGCCGCGTCTCATGGTCAGTGCTGCTAACGCAGCTTCCTACTAGGCATAGATGCCAATGGTATTTGGGCTGTCCTTATTAGTCAGCCAGTATGTGCCCGTTTACGAAAGCTACTGTATGACTACATGATCCAAACGGTTGGCGCTGACGTTGCCTTGCCTGATATACCTGAGGAGGGACGTACGTATAAGGATATCCAGTCCAGTGTGATAGAGAACAAGAATATGTACCATAGATGGCTCCAGAAGGTCAGTAAGCGCAACAAGGCGCAAGAACGAATGCGCAAGGCGATGCAGGATTGGGACCAGGCTAGATCACTTGTAAAAGGCAAGCGGTACGTCCTCTTTGCCATCGATATTGAGGCCTGGGAGCAAGATTCTTCCGTTTTGCTCGAGATTGGATGGACAATGTACGATGCGCGAAAGGATATGTATATGGATCAGCATTACCTTATGAATGAGTATCGTCATTTGCAAAATGGTCGCTATGTGGATGATCAAAAAATGCGTTTCCAATTCGGTACCTCAGTCTGGTGCACTCGCAAGCAGGCACTGGAAGAACTCAAGAAGGATTTGGAATGGGCAACCCAGCGCGATGGTGGCTTTGTCTTGGTCGGGCACGGTTTCGACAGCGATTTGAAATACTTGCGAAAGGAGAAGTTCATGTGGCCGGGCCGAAGAGGCGAAGCCGACACGTTGGATGCTCACGAAAGTGCATTAATCGCCGTGTTAAACACAGATACCATCTATGGAGCGTCTGTTAATGACCTACATAATCCGCCATCTTTAGGGAAAACGTTGGATCTGCTTGACATTCAAGCATGGTGCTTGCATAACGCCGGTAAGCCGAACGTCGATGAGCAATAAGAAAACGGATAAATAATAACCCATTATACGAATAGGAAACGATGCACATTACACGATGGAATTGCTGATGGCGCTAGTTGCCAAACATCCAGCGGATCAAAGCGGCTAACATGAGGAATGCGCGTAATTCAGCTAGTAGTGTTCTGAGTCGCCGTTCCGTCGGAGCGAACGGGGTCTGAGCTATGTAACCATTCCTATCTTCGATCACTATTCCGATTTGTAATCGAAGATTTGTATAATATATGAAAAAAGTTGACACACGCTAGGGATACTCTTCTTTTTGTTGTGAATTTAATGGTTACTTGATATCACGGCTTTTTTTATGATACCATGAAATAGACAAAACAATCTAAGAATGAGAATTTTCTGGGTTCTGAGCGCCGAGTAAAAAGGAAGAAGTCTTCCTCAATGACAATAGTCATTGCTAGATCACATGAATATGCTGGGCTGAATTATTTTAGCAGTAGTGTCGTTAACTGGATGTAGATGCAGGGTCCCATTGAAGAGAATATGTATGGATCACATGGGGTTACATTGATTTTTTATCGCTAGTACCCGTGACATTATAAATCCTATCCGAAGATCATCTAACCTGGCTCCAACAGTGGCTGCGCGATCTTCCGCCGAATGGAAATAAATCCCCTTTGTCTTCTAAATTGCTAGTGTCCATTAACCAATGCTGCGTAGGATAATTCGACATAGCGCAAATGTTTTTTTTCTAGCTGAGACACAAGAAAATTCCCGGTATGATTCATAGGCAAAAATGGTTTGTGTCCTACGTTGTGGTAAATGAATGGTATGTGATTGGAAGGTTTGTTAAAGGGCTGCAATCAAGATCTCAGCGATGAGTTTGAATGATGTCGGGAGCCATGTCGTACTATCTGCATGTCGGAAACAAAACGCTATTGGTTTGACCATATTCTTTAATTGTCCATTGATTAACAATGAATTTCCAAACAGACGGCCAATTTTGCCGAAGAAAGATTTCTTTCATTCCAAGGTTTTTAAAGTTCGATCACGGGATTCTCCGCTTTGAGGCGTTTGTCCATGAAATGAAGGTCCATATTCAATCAGTGCATTGGTTTTGAAACTGCGCAAAAATGCATCCTTTTCTCTTTTCGGCAATTACCAATGGGAAGTCGGTCAAGAGATGCTATATGTAACGTCTTTACGTTCAAAGACGACCTTTAAAGGATTGTTCTGATGTTTTCTTTGGAAAGTACAACCATGTCTCATACCTAGTTGTACTGCAGCAAAAACGCTGTTTTGTGTCAATCAAACTAGCCTTTTTTGCTACGCAACTTTTTTTCGGCGCTTTGGTATTTTTTCCTTTTCGGAAAAGTAGGAAAGAGCTTCTGTAAAAGCGTAGTATAGCATCATCTTGTCGGAAAAGTTGACCTGCTGACCGTGCCCTGTGCCTCGCTTAACGCTTGGATAGCACAGATTCTTCCACTTGTTAATAGAAGTTGACTCGGCAGCCATAAAATGAAAGCATCTTATAATAGAAACATGGCGTGGAATCCATGTGGAGTCTATGTATAGGCTATACAAGATTCACTGTTGCGCTTCAAATTGTGTTACTCACAGGACGTGTCTATGCAACCAGGGCACAAAGCTAAATTTTTGATGAACAAAAACTGCATAGAAAAGGAAGGACGCCTGGTGGTATACTTCTCGCAGGGTACGTTGTAAACAAGGTGATTGTGTTCAGGCACATGCACTCAACTGAGCGCCAAATAATACGATTTACTTATGTCACAAACTTATTGAAATCGAAATGTGATCATTTTTCTTTATTTATCTTTGGGTTGACAAATTCGTATTGGGAAACACTTCTTCTTTGCTCCAAGCATACTCCATAGCATCAAAATACTTCTTTATCTCCAGGAACTTTTCAGGCGAGCATCCTTCACAGCTTTAGAACTCTTGCAGGAAGTTTTGCATTCTCTGATCCAAGACTGTCTTCTGTGACGCGAGGTCCAATGTGCCATCTTCCGTGTTTTGAACTGGAACAGTTGATGTCACATGTGAGTAAGTAGACACTATTAACAGCATTATGCGTTAGAAGCTGTATGCAAGTAGTTTTCTACAATACTTTGAAGGACGTTTAGGTTGGGATTGGCACGCTGGAGGAGATACATATGTTTGCATGCTACTTGGCGCCAGACGAAGTCTCTGCAGGTGAAATATTATATGCTACGCCTTCCTGTGTGAATGATCTGACAGTATGGCCCGAGACCATATCGTCAACTACAGCACTAGGTATCTGGGCAGCTGCAATCTCTCGTCGTCTTCTCTCTCTTTCTGCGGGCCCCATTCTTCCGACATTTGCCCTTACGCGTGCTGTGGTCATCTTGAAGTCAAACTTCACATCATGCGTCAAGATATAAATCAAGCGATCTACTCTTCTGTTGCGTTTTCTTCCAAGGTATCTCGTCTTGAGTTGATTGTGCCAGCTTTCCACGTAGTTGTTCGTTTCCATGTTCGTAAAAATCTGCGGTTGGAAAGCTGCGCACCAGTTTTTAATCTTCGTCAAATTATTGCGAGAAAGATGTATGTTGCTGATTATCTGCAATAAACTTTGTCCTTTATTCCATGGCACACGAAGGATCCCGTTCTCACATTAGCGACTTCAAGGGAGTAATAATTTGTCGGTGCGCTTTTTTATTTTCCGGTTACAGCGCCAACCTTCGCTCGTTAGCGGATATGTTTCATCCATGCACGAGCCACATGGAACAAATACAATGAGGGTGATGGTGTTTGGGAAGGCGATAGAGATGACAGTGCACTTGGCGATGCTGCAATCAATCATCATCTTTGTGAACGATTCAAGGTCGTAGTGATCCCTCAGGAACGTCAGCCGTTGCATCAAGGGTTGTGTCTGTCGTATTCTGACATCCTTTCAGTCATTGTCAGAGATATTGCCATCCAATAATCGGTAACTGCTGTAAGCATGATTCTGATTTCTACAGACTGTCTTGCTTGCTTGTTTCTTTATCTTTCAATCCTACTGATCCTTCATCCATAAATGAGCTTTGGTTCTTTTTGCACCCTTTTTTCGTGAGAATTCTTCAAAATATGGAGGACTGATGCATGTTTTGAGTGATTAGGCATTTCTAAGTAGTTGCGCAACAAAGCTATCTTATTTTGAATCCCAAATAAAGTGAGCGACATAAGAGTGCGTCAAAAGCAGCACCTGCAAAAAGTCTAGACACTCACAGTGAAAGAAAAGGAGAGATACACTGTTGTTTGTGTACGGTCTGAACATTATCTCGTGCGTTTTCAAAGCAAGTAACTCTCAGGGAGCTCGCATCCAATGTTCTTGCTGCCATTTGAATGAACTATGTCCGTGCTGGTTACGTCCACCTCCTTGATCCCGCATATGCTGCCTCTTCATGCGGCAGTAAAACAAAGAACAAGTTGCGCACATGTGGCTAGTTTATCTGCGAAACAGGATCATGACCTGATATTGAGCATTGTAGAAGAACAAAGAAACCTCATGATTAATTTTGAATGACGACAATGAAAACACATAATGACCACATTCCAAAACAGCTTTTTACTTCTCTACCCTTCTATCCACTTTTTACTTCTCTACCCTTCTATCCACTTTTTACTTATTTTTATGGAACCTATTGTCGAGGAAGAAGAAGAAGGAGTAGGCCCACCTGCACAACGGCAGAGACAACGCTACAGGCACTCGATTTTGCCACGCGATCGAGGACCCTTTCAACGGGTTACAAGAAAAATAAAAGTATCGAATTTTCTCAGGCCACAGTTTGGCCATCTAAGGGTGAGTCAAACTACGATACATCTATTGCTTAATCATATATTTCATGTAGCAACGTTTCCGGCATATCGCCGAGCAATATCACGCCCTTCGACGTGACGCTTTGAACCTGGCAAACCTACACGTCCGTCGCTGGGCGGAAGAGGGACACGACCACGGAAATTTCACATTTCCACCCGTTGCTACTCGAGAATTTTGGAGAGCGGCATTCAGGTTTGTTCAGTACAGACCCTTGCACATCAATACCTCGGATGTGTACATGTAGGGAGTGATCAAGTATTCATACCTTTATTTTGTAGCCATCATGGGAACGAAGCCTTTGGACTACAGCGATTGATCATTTCGAGCCGTTGCGGAAGGACGAACATGATGGATGTAAGTTAGCCTTGATCGATTGAAAATGCATGATATTAACCTCGACATAATAGATCTGTACGCTATCGAAAAGATCGAGGGATTTTTCATTGAGATGCCTGATCCATTTGCAATCAATGCAATTCAAAGTATGAGATATCCTTCCACTGATTATAGATCTAACATACCCATAGATATTCGCAGGCACCTCGTGAGTAATGTCTCGACATATTTGCGATATGTATGGTTGGCCTATTTTCGCGCTTTGAAAGAGCGCCATCAAGGCTTCTTACCTGGGGAGGAACCGCGGCTCATGGTACGAAACAAGTTCGAATAAATCTCACTAACAATGGTTTTTCTAGCTCGATTTGCTGTTACTCGTATCACAAATCATGAACCTCTAGAGGACGATCACTGGCAGGATATGCCTTTCAGAGGCGAACTGCTGACTTTTTTTGAGTAAATACCTTGTGATTAATTTCATTGCTAATCATATCGACTGTCACAGGACCCAATACAATCTGTACCAGACTCACCTCGGTGATATCCTGATTGACGAGGTCGATCCAGAGGATGAAGGAACCCATCCACTTTTTCCAAGGATTGTGAAATACATGTACGAGTTGTATCCATACAGTCCAATATAACGGTAGCCGTTGGTCACTTCTGCCTATTGCAACACATCAAGTCGGTTACTTTCCGATTACGGGCAGAGGTCTATGGAAAATCTTACGTGATGCGTTTGTTGCAAATGAGGCTGTTCCTCCACTGTTTGTGGTAAGTGAGCGTATCCTGGTTTTAAGTCGTCATGTACATTAAATGCTTTGATTCTAGCGTGAGAATCCAAGACGGAGACAACTACCGTATTGCAGTCTCAAAGAATTTGACGCTCTTTGTCGAGATCCCGTCTGGCGAGAAAATTTTTGGGAACAACTATTTAACATCGACAAGTGTCAGAAAAATCGCTGGCGGTGGAATAATGAACGTAGGTTGCTGTGCTTCCCAACTGCTGCTAATTAATTTATATTCTAGCTGTCGTTAATGCTGAACGTACTGCTCTTGAATTTGCTTACTATTTTGAAACGGATGGTGTAGGCGCATCTGTGGTGTTTGAGTGTCGCAAACACGGTAGGAGGAAAATAGCATGCTTCTTCCTGTCCTCATACTTTGTTAAGAACGTTTTCCCTCCTCCCAAAGGGATTTTCGGCTTCTACCCCGGAACATGTACCTTGGCTCATGGACGAAGGGTATTTATCACCTTAACAAGGAACCGACAGGTCTGGCACAGGAGCGTCTCGCGGGATCAAGGATCGTGGGACTTGACCCGGGCATACGATCGTTGTTCAGCGCGGTGGACACCAACGAGCCACTTGTAACTCGAGAGCTGCGCAATGCTCACACAGCCACAATTAGCAACAATGAATACCAGTAAGTCCACTTTGCCATATGATGATCGATGATCGTTAACAGGTCTTTAAGGCACCGATCCATGTTCTCGTGGGCCAAGCAAACGGAATTAAAATCACGTCGGGATGCATTCATGCAACAATATTACGACGAAATTGCGGAGAACCCGCCTACAGTCGCAACCACAATGGAGTTCAGAAGATACATACAAACAATCAGTAATATACATCGACCGTAAGTATAACATTTATTTGAGAATATTCAACGATACTAAAGTGATCACTAGCATGCACGACTTTAATTGTTCTTATCGCCATCGTGAAAATCGGATGCTCTTGTACTCTGCACGACGTAGTACGTTAAATGTACTGGCTGACAGGGTAGCTACGGGTTCGCCCCGAGACGTAAGTGACAACATATCTAATTATAGATCTAATCTCTATGTTTCGGATAGGATTTGATCCAACCGCATTATAAATCTACAAGATCAAAAAGGAAGCGCCGGTGGCGGCGGTTAAGAGAAAATATCCACCAACAACAGCAGCAGCCGACCATCGTTGCATATGGTGATGCTGATTTGAAGCCTACAATGAGGGGTCTCGGTCCGTTACCAGTGAAAGTATATGTTACATATTTTCCATTCGGATAATGCTAACTTAAAAACACATGCTAGCAATTCCGGAAAATACTCGCGCAGAAGTCCCTTGTTATACTAATGGACGAATATAACACTCCAAAAGTGTGCTCCAGCTGTGACAATGACACGCAGCAGTTTGTGACGCCCACTTCACGGTGTCAGCACAAGTAAGTCGCTGTTTTTTGCAAGCTCATACCAATTAACATTGTGTATCCTTAGAACGAAGTTGCTCCGTCGTCCGGGCGACGATCGTCGCAAAAGATACTGTTTGAATGAAGAAAATGTCATATTGCACAGGACTTCGCAATGCCCTGAATTGCGACCATTACGTGATGATCAGATCATACCGAAAGCAAGTTTCATTAACAGCATTCATGATAGCTTTGAACGATTTCCGCTGCCAGGTCTATCCGATTAAGTTGTGCAACCAACATCAGTTGGGAGGCGCTGGCATGGAACATGGAGAACAAAGGCCACTGGTATGTAATTCCTGTGTGAAGTACGAAGCTAAGGTTTTCTTTAGTTTTGGAATCGCGATATCAATGCGGGCAAAAACGTGGGGCGGATTCTGGTCGCATACATGGAAGGTGACATGCAATTGCAGACAAGGCCCGCTGCATTACGTCGTCCACAACAGCAGCAACAACAACAAGAACCTGCACCCCTTGGTGGTGCTAGGCCGTAAGGAACGGCCAACTAGCCTCTCGTTAGGCACTGGGAGAGCTTCGTGAGTACCATTTCAAATGTTTGTGACGACATTCTTATTTTCTTTGTGACTTAGGGCCCTTCTAAGACAAACAAAAATCCTTTTTTTTTGTTTCCGACGTTTGGCTTAGCGTCAACGTGAAGATCGTTAAAAATACGTGTGAAACGTTTGGCAATAGCAAACGACTGGTAGCTTGGGGGATGTTATACATCTAGTGTTACTTGCGTCAATCTACAGAAAGGGAATTGCACAATCAGATTTCTTTATCATAAACAGATTTCACCGTAGAACCTCATGTTTGTGGTACCGCTTGTTGTTCAGTGCACATATGCCATTTTGGAAAGCCTTCACGTCGTCACCAACTTACCCTACAAAGATAAAAATATGCCTACCGCGTAAACCTTTTATTTTGTCTTAATCTTGAGACAAGTAGCTAATAAATCAAGAAAGTACCTCCTTACTCTTAAGAAATGAAAGCTGACACGTTCTTCTTTTGCATCCTCCCGCACTATGGAAAATTTTTGGCATCCTTCTGTTTCTATGTAACAGAGAATGAATGATCAGTTCACTATCTTTCTTACAAAATTTAATGTTCCCTAGCATTGACCACAACATATTGTATTTTGTAACTTGTCATATCAGGCGAAGGACATTTCATGCAGCGCATTTGGAAAGAAGCTTAGATAAAACAGTAATGATGAAAACAATCATACGTTTCATGCGGTTTGTACAAACCCGTTTTTTACGTCTTGTGTCCAACAATCCCATTTCAAAAAATTATGCCGAATAGTAATAGTGCGTTTTATTCATATACTTGTCCTACAAAATGAGTCGCACTATCTTCCTATGCACAACGTATCTATCTGTCCTACGTGTGTATACTATCCATTTTCAATTGACTTGGTGACCACAAAGACATATTAAGACCTTCTTCCAACTTACCTGACAGAAATGTACCACAAACAAATCCAGGTACGCGAGTCATTCATTGGATGCAACAGCATAGCGTGACAGTTCCCAAAATTGAAAAGAATCAGACTCACGTAGGGACAATATTACTTGAAAATCCTCATTGATTTTTGTGGGAGAGGATGCCTTTTTCTGTGACGACCGGTGTCAGAACCAAGCCTGCGGGATTTATTGCGAACTACTTATGGTCAATAGAATTACTAATACGCCTCATTGTCGTTATTAGTAGGGCAATAGCCCACTATAATGACTCAACAATATGCAGTGAACGTTGCGCTAAAAAGGTGGTTGTAGTGAACGTGATATAGTAGCAACAAAACAGTGGCACCTGACCAGGGTACCAAAAAGTTCGCCTGATCATCCCTGGGCCACAAGTGACATCTTCTATCTTTTTTTTTCATAGAAGATATGATCTGCTACATTGCACTTGCTTTCACATGTGTGGACGGTTCTCCACTTCGTTCATTCGTCTTCAGCTTATCGCAAGTGAGCTTTGCATGGCATATATGTACTGGACCTGTCCAGAAATACACGTAATCAAAAAAGTTCAAAAAGAGAATGCAAGAAGTGTGGGACTGCAGACACGCGCTTCGATGATCTCTTAAAAGTAATAATAATCTATCGGTAGTTCCAAGAAAATCCCTTCCACCTATATGAAGTCGATGGAAAGAAGACCGACAATGTTGTACAAGTTCGTGCAAATGAGAATTAAACGGTCTGCACGCCTTTTAACGAAGAGAAAATCGTAAAGCTATGCTGCTAGCAAATCACTGTCACTGAAGAAGGAGTAGCAAGTTTTCGGCTGGCAAACGTTTTGTAACTGGCGCCACCTATCATCGGTGCGTGCTCCTCATTACTTCTTTTTTGTAGAGGTACGAGCCCTCCGCAACGCCTCCGCAAGGATTAAATACTATGTAATTAATATATATTTACACTCAGGTTAGTGAGCCAGGACTCGCTGTTATGATAGGAGTAGCGAGCAAGAAGATCGGTTGTTGTTTCGATAATCGACACATTGGCCTTAACAGCGCGTCTGCTTTCGACGTCGCTGATTGGCTAGATTTTCACGGTGATTAACAACAGCAGTCCCAGCGTTACGGGTGCGCTTTGTTGCCCATTCGTTACGAGAAAACAAACAACTCCCCACTCTTTATAATGTCTGCATTCGGTAAAGGCCTTAGGGAACTCCGTGTTCATTTCTGCCAAACATCGCCTGCTAGCCATGGCCTGAGGTAAAAACACGGAGGAACGGATTCAGCAGTACGCAGACATTTAACTGGATTATGGAAACCAACAGAGATTTCATTACCAAGAACTACACTGCCTTGAAGAAGGCCAACCCCAGCATTCCCATTCTTGTTCGCGAGGCAAGCGGCGCTGAGGCTCGTGTTTTCGCTCGCTTTGGTAATTTTTTTTTACTACTTTATGCAGACAGTATGTTCTAACGTTCTCTTAAGACAAGGGTGTCGAGCGCAAGGCTATCCTGCAAAACGCATCGGAACAAGATATCCAGAAAACCTTGGCCGAATTGACAAAATAGATTGTAATAAAGCAAAATGTAAATGCATGAGATTTTTCTCTACAGTTTATTGGTCTGCCACTTTTTATCCTGTTATCAGATGGAGAAAGAGATGAGTCTGCGCGTCATTCGCCTGGTTATGAGATAATCCTTTTTTAGAGGGTGCTGATTGGTTGGGGTTGTTCCTAAAGCGTTGCGGACGAATCCCAATCTATGATTTTGACTCATTTGGATGTCTTGTGAGGTGAAGAGAAAGGTGGCTTAAAAACAATTATATTTTCCCTGTTACCGCAGTTTCATTCCCCCTTTTTTTTCAACCCCTTTTGAGAAAATGACAGCCACCTCGAAGATTACATTACCTAAGCTGACTCCATTATCAAAGCAGTCTAGCAGCGCGCTCAAGCTTGCGCTGGCTTCACATGTTGCGGGTGCTAAGGTCGATTTGTCCACAGGCGATGCTGTGACATTGTCTTTGCCAACTCTGGTGTTGACAGACGCAAATGCTGGTGTTAGGTAGTATTGTAGAATTTGGGAAATGACATTGATTGACGCGACGATTCCCTAGATATATTTTAAAATCGACCGTTTTTGACGGATCCAGGACAGCATTAGTTCACCATGCTGCTGTTGAGAAGGAAGAATTGTTTGCGTCTCTGCTCCAGAAGAAGAAGACAGCAGAAGCACTCAGCGCTGCTGAAGCTGCTCATGTACAATATAACAAGGCCTTTAGCAAGGTAAATAGCAACTGAGGTCGAAATATTTGATTCACATTAGATGTGACAGGATGGTCAGCTGCGCGCTGCGGACGTGATTTACTTTGGTTCTCTGCACGAAGCATTGGTCGATCTGGAAGACAGAAGCAGCAAATACCCTTCTTTGGCTGCATGGTACGATATCGTGTCCAAAAATAAGGCTGTGATTGAAGCAGTGGAACTTGTCAAGAGTCAGGTAAAGATGACCGTGTTGTGAACGATGGACTCATCACCCTATTTAGATTTCCGTCAAAGCTCCCAAGAAAAAACCAGCAGGAAGTACTGAGAAGAAGACGACACAGCAAGCTCCTTTGGGCGAATTGAACCCTGCAACACAAAAGATCAATCCAAAGGCCGTCGCCACAAAGCATCAGGCAGGAGGAAAGAGGTAAAAAAAAAAAAGATGAGATACAGTCATTTTCTCATGCGAGGGATGGTAGATTGCCTATCCCTGGTGAACGTAACGTCATGATTACCTCTGCCCTTCCCTACGTGAACAACATTCCTCATTTGGGTAACATTGTTGGTTCTACGTTGAGTGCTGATGTGTTTGCAAGGTAAGAGGATGAAAATTGTATGTAGTATGACTCATCGGACGTCAGGTACTGCCGTGCACGAGACTACAACACGTTGTTCATCTGTGGTACAGACGAATATGGTACCGCCACTGAGACCAAGGCATTGGAGGAAGGTGTGTCATGCCAGGCTTTGTGTGACAAATACAACGCCATCCATCAGAGCGTGTACAAATGGTTCGGTTTGTCCTTTGATCATTTTGGACGTACAACGACGGAGCAGCAAACAGAGATTGCCCAAGATATTTTCCATAAGGTACATGACAATGGCTTCCTTGTTGAGGAATCGATGACCCAGCTCTACTGTGAACAGTGCCAACGGTAAGTATTTACCTTTGCTTTCTGTGAAAATGCTGACGCGTTGTCTAGCTTTTTGGCCGATCGTTACGTGGAAGGTGTCTGTCCTTTGTGCAAGTACGAGGTAAAGTGTCTTTTCTCTATGTCGAATTGATACCAACGGCTGTCTTGATAGGATGCACGCGGTGACCAGTGCGATGCCTGTGGTAAATTATTGAATGCAACAGAACTTGTCCTGCCCCGCTGTAAGCTGGATGGTAATGCACCTATTACCAAGGACTCGCGTCACCTGTTCCTTGACCTTGGCAAACTTCAGGGTCAAGTGGAAGAGTTTTTCAAGAAGTCGTCTACTGAGGGCAAGTGGTCCAGCAATGGTGTGAATATTACACAGTCCTGGTTGAAGGAGGGATTGAGACCTCGCTGCATTACGCGTGATCTGAAGTGGGGTACACCTGTTCCACTTGCAGGCTTTGAAGACAAGGTGTTCTATGTGTGGTTCGACGCACCTATCGGTTACCCCAGTATCACGGCCAACTATACCACAGAGTGGGAGAAATGGTGGAAGAACCCCGAGCAAGTGAAGTTGTACCAGTTTATGGGCAAGGATAACGTCCCATTCCATTCCGTCATCTTCCCTGCTTCTGAAATCGCGACTAAGGAGGCATGGACCATGGTGCACCATATTAGTACAACAGAATATCTCAACTACGAAGGAGGCAAGTTCTCCAAGTCCCGTAACGTGGGTGTGTTTGGCACCAATGCTGAGGAGACGGGCATTCCTCCATCCGTGTGGCGTTACTACCTTATGTCGTCCAGACCCGAGTCCAGCGATTCGATGTTCACGTGGAATGAGTTTATTACCAAGAATAACAGTGAACTTCTCAACAACCTTGGCAACTTTGTGAATCGTGCTATCAAGTTTGTCCTTGCCAAGTACGACGGTGTGATTCCTAAGGCGGACTTTTCGGGCGAATCCGAGGTGGCACTTTTCAAGGATGTCAACGAACTTCTCGGTCAATATGTAGACGCTATGGAAAATGTTAAGATCCGTCAAGGTCTTGCGACTGCCATGGCTATCTCTGCACGTGGTAACTTGTACCTGCAAGAGTCAAATCTTAGCAACACGTTGTATGCTGACCATCGTGGCAAGTGTGACGCTGTCGTTGCTTCAGCTATCAATTTGATTTATCTTTTGTCGGCGGTTATTTTCCCATTCATGCCAGCGACATCAGAGAGTATCTCGCAACAGATTAATGCTCCTCTTCGCGTTATTCCTGATGAATTCACATGCGATATTCTGGAAGGTCACAAGTTGAACGGAGCAGCCTATCTGTTTACTCGTATCGATGAGAAGATGGAGGAAGTGTGGAAGAAGAAGTACGGTGGTGCCGCGAAGCAGTAGAATAAAAGAACAGATTTTTAAGAGAAAAGAGAGAAAAGAAGGTTTTCGATGAATAGACGTATGGAAATTTCATCAAATGATGCTAATGCATGACAATTTAAGGAAAGTGTTGTGAGATTTTTTGTGTGACCTCACCTGCAGAGTTTTTATCTGCAAAGGCTAACTTTACTTTGGAGTGCAAGGGCCCGCGATGAAGAGAACAAAAGCATATCTCCGCTCTGAATGTCAAGCGGTATTTGAAAGAAGAATGAATAGACCGATGATCGGTGGTTGTGCTTCGAACAAATAGATGCATGGACCCAGCGCGGGCGTCGTCGGTGTCAGAAATCCGTCGCGGCCGTGTTTTGCCACGAGGGACAAAGAAAAAATTTTGGGCACAGACATTACGTCTTCTGTGTTACGCAGTTGCCATGTGGGTATTAAACTCAGCTATAGTGATTTGATCGAAAGAACGAACCAAGGATGCAGTGCGGGGTGGGTAAAACAACATTCGATCGGTACATGTGGACCTTTTTCTATGGAAAGCGGACTTTGTACCTGATGCTGGTCTTTTTTTTTTCCCGTGTAAGAGGAGGTACGTTACAAAGAGTTGTTTGAACGATTGTTAGGAGTCACTGAAAAAGAAACATCACACAAAAAAATGATGATCATGATGGAGAAAGGGGGGACTGGGGGGTTTAGGGTAGGCTGGATGATCATGTCCTTTTTTTTTCTCTTCACCCATGACGCCAAAAACTGTTTAATGTCGTACGACGGCAATAGTGCTAATACAATTTCAGTCCTACATTATTGTCCATTATCTGACTTTTTATTGCTATTCTTATGATATTATTGCGTATCCTATTAAAAAAGGGTTTCCTGTCGATCAACCATGTCCTATGAAACAAGACCAGATGATTTTCAGGTTCTATCCTTTAATTTTCTTCAATCTTCACGTTAGTTACGTATGGAGTTAGTGAAAGGGAAGACGAAAAAAATGGAGTGGCTCGTGCCCTGGCTTCCGATAGGTACGCACCGATTATCATAAGTTGCCTAATCAAATCATTTATGTGTGACAGATAAGACTAAAAGATTATTCTTCTTTTCCAGGTGACGTCTGAATCTCGAGTCAATTTTGTTTTCTTGTGTCACGAACCACACGCGATATGTTTTTTGATGCTACACAAGAAATTTGAGAGTGAAAGAAAAAAAGAAAAACGTGGCCCAGTTGCTGGAACCGAACCCCATTGTTTGCTCCCCAATGTTGTGATTTCTCCATGCACAAAAAAAATAGGTATAACTAGATTACCCCGATTCAAGCGGCTATAATTTACATTGGTCGGATAACGCATGTTTCATAAAACAGCCCTTTTTCTCTCAAGCCCAGCACGATGACCGATCACTAATTAAGTAGCCAGTCAACTCGTTGCGGCACGCCAAAGTCGGATAGCTCGGACCCCATTGGTGATCAAGTGGGGCGATCGCTTTCAAAAAGTGCGTGCATGAGCAAGGTTGGATTGGCCAAAACTCCTTTCGGTACTATTTTATTTAGTCTCCTGTTCCGACAACAAAAAAAAAGTGCATCTTGTCTGAGTCTTGTCTTTCCCCCTTTTGGGGCGATCCTAAGAGACATAAGCTAACGTTACCATAGTTATTGTATTAGAAGGACTGGAAACGTGTAGTAGAGCAATAAAATCAGTCCAAAAGAAGTGAGAGATAGAAAGAGATAGAAATGGAAAAAAATGGAAGAAAGGAAAAGAACAAGAGAGAAAGAGAAAGAGACAAAGAAGAAGAGAAAGACAGCAAAAAGGTATCACCCTTCTTTGAGCGTGTGACGGTGTGTATATGTGGTATGTGTAGCAAAAAAATCGTGTCATAGCCAAAAATTGTATTGTGCCACGGGAAACAATGCCAAAAACCTTGTTTTGGGCAACCCGTGACTTCGCGGTTATATAAAACGCCTAACCTTCTATTGTTTTCCCAGTTTCTTCTCTCTCTTTCTTTCTTTCTCTCTCGTTCGCTTTTATATTTTTTCTATTTTATTTTTATCTTTATTTACTGCTATGGATATCCGTAATTTACTCAATGATCACGAAGATTCATGTGATCATGATAAGCCTTACGAATGCACCTGGGATGATTGTGGTAAACGCTTTTCACGACGCTCAGACCTTTCGAGACACCGTCGCATCCATACCGGTGAAAGACCTTACCATTGTGAATGGGAAGGTTGCGGCAAACAGTTTATTCAACGATCGGCATTGACTGTTCACTATCGCACTCACACTGGAGAACGACCTCATGTGTGTGAATATGAATCGTGTGGCAAATCCTTCAGCGACGTAAGCATTTATCTCATTATTATTATTATCGATATACTAAATGTATATATGGATATAGTCGTCTTCTTTGGCAAGACATCGTCGTACTCATACTGGCAAACGTCCCTATGTCTGTCATTATCCTGATTGTGGTAAATCGTTCACACGGAAAACAACACTTTCGAGACATCAAAGATGTCACGACCCACAATGGAAAGCTTACAAGTAAGTGTTGACAAAAATAGAAAGGTGAAATTTATTTCTGACATTTTCATTAAGTATGGGCAAATCGTATCAATCCCCGCCTAATTACGCTCCTACTTCACCTGCCACCAGCAGTTGCGATTCCGAAACAGATGCTCCACCAAGTCCACCTACGACCCCGCCATCGGATTGTTTTCGCTATCGTGCCTCACCTCCTTTGGTTGCACCAATTGTTTATCGTCCTACGGCTGTCTATCACCATCCTCAACGTGCATACTATATGCCAGAAGTTAAACCTTCGGAAATTCAAAGATGGTCATCTTATCCTGTCAACAATTACTACCCACCCGCCTCGCGAGGCATGGCCGACTACCCCATCGAAACCAAGTAAATGAACGGCCAAAATCATCATTCACTCTTTCTTTCTCCTTTCTTTCTCCATTCTCTTACACTGGTGGCTGCCAACCTTATTTTACTTTTTTAAACGCTTTCCTCTCTCCTGCTATCCTCTCCTCCCCCTTACTCTTTTCTCCTTACTTCTCTTTTCTTTTCTCGCCCATGCTATTTTGATTTCTTACACCGTGCGCGCGCGCATATATATTTCTATATGCGTGTGTATGTGCGTATGTGTGTATGGGTGTACTTTTCCATTTCTGTGCGTGCGTGTGTGCATTCATCAGTTTTTGTGTGTGTATCCATGTGTCTTTTCTGCATTTTTTTCTCTTTCTGTATATAGATAGCTTCATGATCTTCACATTTTTCTTCTTTCATCCATGACACTTGACGTGTCTATGCTCTATTTCCTTTATGCCCCATTTCCCTTATCTCTTTTCTTATGTTTCTTGAGTTCGCTTTTTTTTAGCCGAATTTATGATATATATATAGACTTCATTTGCATTTTTGGCATCTTCTTTTTTTTTTGTTCAATGAAAGGAAAACAAAGGTTTTTTTTAATTCAGCTGGTCTATTGAGCTTTTTGAGGCAAACGCACGGTCATCTCCAGGAGTGCATGACACATATTACCTGATTTGTTGCAAGCCTGTTGTGTTGCATTGAATACATGCCATTGCGCTTACCCATACATGGTAATTTCCAATCTCGTGCTCATAGTGGAGAAAAAGAGGGGGGGAAAGGTAGTAAGTTAGAAAACATTGGTCCAAGTTATCTTCTTTATTACTTTCCGTAACCTCAAATGAATGAACGCACGTATCAACGAAACTTCTCATAGTATTTAAGCAAGTTGTCTGAAATCAATATGGACAATGCATGAGTGAAACAAACTGATCGTTCGAGTCACTACGAATAGAATAGCTAAAAAAGAAGTGGCCCCTGCACACCTGTGGTCCCTGCTTTACTTATCTCCTTAGAACAACAATAGGAGACAAAGAGTCGGTTCGGCATCATCCCCAATTTGGAACATCATAATGATCTGTCAAGGAGAGTTCCAAAAGAATAAAATGGGGGAGAAGAGAAAAAAAACACAAAAATGGGGGGTTTTAGCTAGTCGATTGATGACATCAGCTGAGAATTACGATCTCCGCCATTTCATCACCTTACGCTTCGGGTTTGGCTGTGCTTTTTCTTGGGTGTTGTTTCATTCTACCGGTTCGTTTATCTAATGGCTCCACCAACGTCATCCCTTCCTTTGCAAGATCGCTTAATAGCAATGGCCAAGGTTTGCTCTTTTTGGAAAGGCTTCATCTAATGCAATTACGTAGTCGGCGCAGTTTTTATGGTTCATCGGCCATTTGATGACCTTGTTTGGATCCGCGTTGTACTTGCTTGGTACTGTTACCTTTCGGTCTAGACCTGCTGGCCATAGCATGGCTTTTCTTGGCGCCCTCATAGCTTACGGCGTAGTCATTTACAAAACACACGGTGTATGTTTCCAAGTGAAACATTGATTTTCTTATATTAACCTTCCACATAAATAGGTCCCACAGTTAAATGCCGCATTTGCGCAGAAATTGGTGATAGATGAAAACGTGCAATACTTCCTACTGGCTTTCTATTGGTTCGTTTCTTCACCCGTGCTAGGTAAAACAAAGGAATTTGGGATGAGAACGAAGGAATTGATGTGCTTTGATCAGTGACTTTTATTCCATTTGCTACGTTTTCAACTTTCCATGCCCTCGGATACATCCGTACTAATATTATTCCTGCCGTGGCCCCGGAGGCCTCCAGATCAAGTGGATCAGGCCCAGCCAAGACGCGTCAACAGATCAAAGTGTGGGTAGAGAAGAATTATGAACCGGCTATGCGATTGGTAGCTCAAACAGAAGTCGTTGGTATCATGGGTCGCTTACTGCTTGGATTACTGAGGTAAGTCAGAATACAAATCGTACCTTTCTAAATTTCCCCGAATTTACAGGTTACGGGTCATGCCCATTTTCGTGTTTGCGCAGTTCTTGCGCTTCCGCTATATTCTGTCCTCCTACACACGACAAGCATTCCTCGACTTACGTATAAAGCTTGACAGTCTTTTGCTCCCCCCCAATGCCGATCCACGCGTGCCACCATCCGTGACCAAGGCCTATGAAGTGATGAAGGAATTGGTTACTCGCTATGGTCAAAGTGTTGTACAACAACAGCCTCACCCTGGAGCCCAAGCTCGGGCTCAATAAAAAAGAAACAAGAAATTGGGTTGATGTATCATTGTTTGCGTGTAAAAAGAAAAACAAAAAAGAAATAAAAAAGAAGGGAAGGGAACTTGTTTTAAATCTCTTGTTCATTGAGGAAAATATTGTATATGGTACGATGGTTCAAGAAGGCGACAGACATAGGAGAATAAGTGGTTTGATAATGAACTCCTTTTACCATGGTGATCGCCTTGTTCGTTGCAAGTTTCACAAAGCACGGATTGTAGTCACAGGAAATGAAAAAGCGTGTAACAAGAACACATATCGACGCGGAGGAGTGGATATCATCTGTAGATCGTTGACAATGCAGATCCGCCTGATTAGGCAAACGATGATTTGTTTCAAAACCCCCCGTTTTTTAGCGTGCGCAAGGCAAAAAAAAAAGAAAAAAGACAAAAAAAATACAGCATGTTTATTTTGGAAATATGAAAATGGGAACGGAGGTTTTAAGTCTATCGTCTCTTGCGTTTGCCTGCTGTTGCAGAGCCCTTTAATCGCGTGGCAAGTACCTTCTTTGCCGTCTCGTCTGGTCTGACTTTGTTGCGGTTTCGGTTCTTGACATTTGCGGTCTCGTAATAATGAACACCAACCTTCTTCTTGCCCTTGGGAACATCTTCTACTACAAAGCCATTTTCTACGACCGGTTTATCGCTCTTTCGCTTCTTCTTCGGTGCTTCATCATCATCATCATCTTCTTCTTCTTCTTCCTCCCCCATATCGCTCATCTCAAGCTCACTGTCGATTTCGTCTTCCTTCTGCTCCTCCTCCTCTTCTTCTTCGCCTTCAATCACAGGCGCCTTGACGACAGGTCCTTCTTCACCAACAACACTCTCAAAGACCTCATCCCAGTCGGTCACTTCTTCAGCTTTAGTAGTGTTCTCTTTTGTCTTTCCTTCAGTAGCTGCCTCTTCCTCCTTCAGTTTAGCCACCTTTTCACGTTCTGCCGAGATTAATTCTGCATTGTTTGCCAAATCATCTTCCATATAGTCCGCAGTGACATTAATATTACTGAACAGCTGATCGACGCCAACTCTCTTTCGACCCTCCTCTGCGTTCTCCTCTTCTTCTTTGGGTGCAACCGCCTCAGCAGGTGGGACATAGTAAGGGATACGACCTCGGAGCCAGTCGTTCAAGACCATGACGGACACGTTATGCAGATCAGGCTCTCCTCGTTTAAGTAGCTTGCCTGTCTTGCGCGCCAGTTGCTCCAAAAAGTCGTTAGTGTCTTTCCACTCATGTAAATCGTAAGTGCGCTGTATATATTCTGTTCGTACACGTTCCAAAATAGTCGGTATCGTATCCTCCGGGTTAGGGATGTTCTCCACACGAACCTACAAAGAGAAAGATCGTTGAGCTCTCCACGCTTTGCTTAAACAAGTAAAACTCACAGATCCCTTCAGGATAATGTCTGTGTCGCTATCGTCGATATTAGGTGGCACCACACCAGGACAATCAATCAAGTAGATGCGCTTCATCAACGTAATATACTGCCAGACCTTCGTTTCACCCGGAATAGGTGCAACATTACACACTTTTTTGGCCTTGAGTGTGTTGATAATCGAGGATTTGCCCGTGTTAGGGTATCCGATGAAGCCGACGGAAATCTGCTTCTTGTCGCTGTGCAATCCCGAAAATTGTCGCAAAAGCTGAATCAGAGAGCCTTTACCGAATGAGTTGTTGATGGAAGCATGGAACGCCAATGTAGGAGCATCGCGGGAAAGCGTCGCCACCCAACGAGCCTGAACAAATGATAAGAATACGCTATAAAGGACTATGACCTTTCTTACCGTTGACCACGTCGGTACGAGATCGACCTTGTTAAGCACAAAGATCAAATGCTTGTGTGGTTTTTCTTTGCGAATATAATTTTCGACCTTACGGCAGCGAGTACCTTCGGGATCACGAGCATCGAGGACGTGGATAATTACGTCAGAGGAATCAATCACCTTATACAATTCATTCCAGATACGCTTGGATTGACCAGCCTGCAGATACCATCCTCTCGCTTGTTCGGTGAAATCGCTCTCTTTGTTGGCAAGCAGACTAGTGTCTTTGCTGCACTGGTAATTTTCTGTCATCCCAAATCAGCCTCTTCTCTTCTTTCAAAGTAAAAATATATACCGTGCGTATCATCCACCTTGGTCATCATTTCCTCCATCGATCCAATATTCAACTTTGGACGTTTGCGTTGAGCTTTGGATCCAAACGTGGTAGAGAAAGACTCTGTCTCGAGAATATGCATGCGTCCTTGCTTCGTAGGATCTTGCAACAACGACATGGGTAATTTGTTCTGCTTCAAGAGTACCTGATAGGGATCATGGACCTTGGCTCCCAACGATTCACGGAAGTCTTCCAGGGCTTTTTGTCCAATGACTCTCGTGTTGCCTGACAACGTCTGTTTAGATCTGACCCGACATGTCTCGTCGTTATTTACCAAACCATTTTCGGTTGGGAGCAATACGGGCTGTCTGGACCTCGCTGCTTTGGAATTCAGCGGCCTTGATGATTCGGCCTTGCGAATCCCGGACAGCCTTGCCTCCCTTCAGCATATTTACGTATTTGACCTTTTTGGCATCACGATAGAAGTTTTCACCCTTCAATCGGATATTCTTAGCACGATCGTCGCCGCCGGCCTTGTCGCGAGCCAACCGATTCTTCTCTTTCTTAAACTGACCCATGATCGATCAAGTAACAAAAACTCGAGTTGGCTGACTTTTACCTTTTGTGCGCCAACAGCAGAAAAAAAAAAATTCTCGTCCACCGTCACAGATCAGCGCAAAAGTCATCCACGGTGGCAGAGCATGTTCTGAGGGAAACCGACTCCCACATCTTTAACGCTCCAGTACGTTGGGAGATAACTAGAGTGCTTACACTTCCCACTAATTTTCTTCTTGGGATTTCGACTGTGTTCACTACCACTTATTGCTTATGGAGATACACTTTCCCTGCCCTATATGAAATTTGAACCCCGACAGGACAAAACCTGCGCTGACAAGAGACCAATCACAGTGCTTAGCATAGGAATTACGACAGAAGCATGCACTTGGCCTTTCCCGATGGAAGCAAAAATTATTGGAGCAGTATATAATATGTCTCACGGTTAGTAAAATGAAATAATGCGATGTATGACTTTTACTTCCATCGAAAACGTCCCGCCGCTCGTGCTTGGATACATCACTAGAAGTTCCTTGGAACAGCTCAACACCTATATGCATTCTCGCGGTTATCATCATTATCCCGCTTCCGATATAGTTTATCCTTCCTTTCACGTTAGATCGTCTGCTCGGTGAACAGTTGTGAGCACCCCAAGCTGTGTTTTTGGTATCCTCAATATGTATGTAAAAGGTTCATTATATAGGTTGTCAAAGCAATCTAACGCCGAGAGAATCAGACTTCTGGACGCCATTTTAATCGAAGCAGGAAACGGACACAAGTAGGAGACATTATTTTCTTGACAAATGTTTCCCCGCCGGTAAGCGAAAATAAACGTCGACGTGCTGTCATGTTGAGGGGCGGTTGATTGAACTTTCGTGGTATATAAAACTGGCCTGAGTTAGTCGATCACGTAAAGGTATTTGATACATGACATGACGATCTCGGACAAAAGCACCAGTCAATTGTTCAGAGTTGTGCCAAAATCATTTGAACTGCACTACTACTGTTCTATCACATAGCCGCTTTGAGCGAATATGTAATTTTATGGAAACGTTTCTACTTTGTAGCGAGAAAATAAACATTGGGGAACCGATATCAAGACGCATGGTTCAGAATTTTACAAGCGTACAAGTCTTGAAGTAGTCATCTCTATTCCCGACTTCTTTCTTCAATGTTTCAATTCACTTGCGCCGTTTACATGGACGCATAATGGTAGCAGAATGATCTGATTGCTTTGTTAATTTGGAACCTAAATACTTAATATCAAATAACAAGAATTCTGATCCAGATATATGTAGGCATCTAGTAGTAAGTATGGACTTTCCGGCTTTATTACCTTTAAACAAGCAGAAAACAAAATAGACGACGACATATTAAGAAAACGAAAACACAGGTGCGACTGGTACTCTCGTGAATTATGGTTTGCCAAGGTAGTATGCTTTGTCAGGTGTTACCCAACTTCCGCAGAAACTGCGGAACGTGAACATCAGCAAAAATCTAAAGGATACGCCAAGGGGCTTTGCATCCGAAGTGTGCCATACAGGCGGCGATAATGCTCATCTCGCTCATGCAATTTCGGAACTCCGAGATCCCAGGGACAGCGGTGACCCACTCTCTAGAGAGCGGAAAGAAATATACTACCGAGAAGATTTACCGATTATATGCTAGTTTCCATGCAGATTGATCATAGATATCATAATATGTGTATTCAAAGATAGGCTAGAAAAGAAGTAGAGAACGAAACTGCACTTGATAGCCTGTCCATACTGGCGTATTAAGCATACCGTCTTAAAGCAGATCAATGGTTACCGATTATTCGTGGTACTATGACCGTCCCTGTTCCTTTGCTGTCCGGCGAGACTATGCACGTCAAGTAAGTAGAGGCGGAAAGTATACAGATATAAACAGATGATATGTCGTCTTTTCAGAGTCTGAGTTTCTTCATGAATTCCGAGATAACGTAACGGTTATTTACGTTAACGCAGACGCCCTGACGGTCCGAGGAACCAAACGAAAAAGATTCAGACATTCCGCGTGGTCGGTCGCGGAAGCGATTGTTAGCGTCAACAAGACAATACAAACGGTTCGCACTCCGAAAAAGGCAATCAGTTCCCCTGACTCCGCGCTGTCAATATGTGCTACAAACTTTGTCGCTTCTCACACGAAAAAAGTTGCATACATGTATTTCAAGCAAATGATCAAAAGAACCTCGCGTATATGCGCTTCCTATATATGTACCAATATAGTAGGAAACCTACTTGCGTTCGGCAAGTTTTGTGATTTACAGTTTCAGTGCGATAGGGAAAGCTATTTTTCTTGTCACCATAGCACTCTATCGAGGGTCTGTACCGCTAGTAGAATTGGTACTGGAGATGATCCTATACATACCATAGCAGTAGAAATATATAATTTTCTTGACCGAATCCTGCATCTCAGCAGCAGACGCTAGAGCTTGTCTAGACAATTTTTGGTGCCACATCTTAACGGATGATAACTACGCTCTTCCATGGGGGAACACAGATTGTACTACCAGAGCCGCTTCGCTCTTCTTTGTGTTTCAGACTTTGATCGAAACCGTGTTGATAATAAGATATTTTTCTTTATGTAGACAAATTCTGGTCGTACATTAGGGACGCACTGTTGGTTCCGTACAGAAGAGCGCTGTTTGGATACACCACACTGTTCAGCTGACATCCTATAATGTCTACGGCCTGAAGTTTGTTTTTTTTGGCATGAGCCATATATGGATAAAGCGAGCAATTGTAACGTTTAAGTCTTGCAGAGTGCATAAGATCTAGATCCTTCTGCAGGCTATAATGGACGTCCAAGATGTATTCTTTGTTTTGCTTTAAGTTATCTGTGTAATGCTATAATAGTTGTTGAAAAATGTGTTGTATTACTGAGACGGATATTAATCAATTTGCGTATGGAACTTTTATATTCCGGGACCTTGACACTCTTCATTACGTGTCTGTAGATACGGCGCCATGATGACGATGGCAAATAAATCATACACACCGAAGCAATGCATTAGAGTAAATGCATCCCATTGGGCTTTTATTGCCGCAAAGCCTGTTTCAGGGAAATGAGCTGCGATTGTTTTATCGAAAAATCCCGAGAGTCCATGGAGGTGAGGCTGAAGCATGCCCTTCCTGCCTTTCACGGTATGAAAATGCTGTTTCCTTTTTATTTTTCATACAGTACCCTAAGGAGCTCTGTTGACAATAAATGTTTGCGTAAATAGGAAACAATGTCCAATATGTTAGGATACAACGGCTGACGGCTGCAAGTAAATGCTGTCATACTTACACGCTAAGCTATACTGAAACTTACTTTTCGTGCTATGCACAGTACAGCACAATAGCACGTACTCATGAAAACCTGTATGCCCTTCCATATGACTGGTACATCATCTAAAGGCTTTAGATATGCAGTAGGTCTATGATGCATAATCAGTGAGCATTGGGTCCGTAGACCTCCCTTCCAATTCCACATTCCTTACCTTGGATTCTAGCCTTTCTAAGAGTGTATTTCGTAGCCCATTTTGCATAAACACGATAAGATGAATATTCTAGAAAGAGCTATAAAGCAGCTAAGATGGATAAAGTGTAAGCTGGAGATTGACCTCCACAGAGTAGTTGTAATGATATCTCTCTGGCTGTTTCGCTGTGGTCCAGACGGATTGTGAAATGTAACTCGTTGAGAGAGACGAAGCCGATTATGCGACTCTTTGACCTTCGCGTTTTGTTTTTACGAACCGCATGACCGAAGGCTTGCATTGTCTGTTTGCGAGATTATGAGTTCTATCCTTTCAAACTCCCAAATAAACTTTTCCCCTGTCCTTCAAGAGCACCACATATGAGAGGTTTGTCCCAACTTGCGTCATATAGCTTTACACACTGAGTAGGGACCACTGCTTATCAGCACCGCTGTCGCTCACACCCTGGACGAATGTCAGTTTATTGAGCTTTGCCATTCTTGCTGTTTCAAAAGAGTAAGCTGCATATTGTGGATAATATGTATATGGGCTAAGGGATAATTATACTTATCGAAAATAGTTCTTCACCCACTTCCATGAAAAGCCCGCATAACTATCTCCATAGGATTTGTCAAGAGAAATATAGTCAGTGTGCAATACGGAAAAATATTCCACATCTGTCTCTCTATTTTCGGAGACATTTTGCTGAGTCGGTGATGGAAAAAACCTTGCTCAGCAAATTTGGTAGCAGCTCCCCCCCTAAGTGTAGCCTTTTTGGGAGATGACCTAAGTAAGGAAACTGAAGGACATTCAATTTTGCTCTGCGTGCACATGAATAGTGTTATTTCCGGTGCGTAGGAAATACAGTCAAGTCCGTTCATCAGTTAGCGACTGTCTCCACTAGAAAAATGAAATGGAGATTGAGCATCGTTATTTTTCGACTATCCTTTTCGGTGACGTTTCTCCGCCTCTCTCTGAAGAAATTCGATGATAGTGGATTTCCTCTTTAGTACCTCAATGTTTCGAAACGTCAAGCGTGCACTGTCATTGTGTTGTCCAAAAGAGCCTGTTCATGATTGGACCGTAACAATCTCAATTCCTGAATCGGCGTCAATCATAGTCTAATTTACAATTGCATTTTCTTATTTTCTTGCTGTCGATGCTAAAAGGAGTTGCCTTTACTTCTTCTTTTGATAAGCACATCAATTATATATATTGTATATCTGCATGAAATATGAAATACGCCGAGTACTATGTCACACGTAATATAACCTCATCATGGGTTGTTTGGTGACGAGTACGATTCAACCCACAACGAAGATTCTGTACGCGACCATCCATCCTTTTGATGGACGGCATCCAAACCATTCCTTATAAATTTCCGTATGTTTCTTTCTTTTATTATCAATGGATTGCGAAGAAGGGTCCAACGTGCTCTCTCAAATTCGCGAGCTTCAAACAGCGATCGATGAGTTTGCAGTGGGTAACTACAGCGACATCGATGACGAAGAAGATGATGAAGAATTCCATGACCACAAGATCGAGGGAAAAGTACTAATTGAGGATATCGGGGCAGAGAAGACGTTAGTAGAAAACGTTGATTTGGATTTATGTCTCCCTAACGACGACGATGATTTCTCGACCCTGATGGATCAACTTAATGCGATCGAGGTTTTGTCTGATACCAGCACCGAGTCTATCATCGAATCGAACATTCTTGAGGACAAGAATGAGTCACCGTACGGACCTCCACCTACACCTCCATTACGATCCTTCTCATCGCCACCACTGCCTCCAATGCCGGAATTCTCACCCAGAAGATCACGATCCCGTAACAATTCCTCACAACTAACCAGGCGCACATCTATTTCCAGTAAGATATCGAGTAGATCTCTTAAGAGCATTAGACGCATGCAGAAAAAACCACAGATCAAACAGCAGTATCATGCACGGTCTTACGCTGAAATGATGAGAATTCCAATGGTCCATGAGCGTATAGCATTCTACAAAAAGACATTCAATCTGTGCATGCAAGCAGATAGCCAGCTATCCACTTGGGTAAATCGACAAAAGACAAAGGGTTTGCCGAAACCAATGACAGAAGGTAAAGAAGAAAGGCGTTAGAAGTGTATACCAGAAGAAAGATAACACTTGGCGTAAGGCTACAAACCACCACCACGACCAGCACCGCCACCACCGGAGCCAAAAAGAGAGGAGCCTTCTTTGAGCGGTTCAATAAGTATGTTTTTACGCAAATCCATGTCCACTACGTTTGGAAGCATGCGCGGCTACGCTGACACGCCGAAGCCCGTGACCAATCGGTTGTTCTCGACGAGTCGGTTTTCGTTGTCAAAGCGGTCATCGCGTTATCCCTTACGCGTCACGCCTTTGTCGATAGAGCGACCACCGCTTATGCCTACGCGGTTGCCAAAGATGCCCGACTCGCCCAGAGACGAGGCCTTGACAGAGATCTGTAACATTTTACCTGATATTGAACAGCGCGTACTCCGTGGCTATTTGGACGAAGCTGGAGGTGATGTCATGACAGCCATTACATTGGCAGTTAGCCAACTTAGAAAACCAACTACACATGAGCAACAACAGCACCGAGTGTAAAAAGAAAAAGAAAAAATTGAGTTGAACGCTTCTCATAAAATTTCACACCCGCCTTCCTTTTCCTTTCAACTGCCCGTTTTGTCATGACGCCATCCCATTGCACATGGTACTTGTGCTTTGTTGTGTTTACCATCACATTGGTGAGTTTGTGAGCTTTATTATTAGTTCCCCGAAACACCGACCATCTACTCCTCTAGGGTGCTTTTCAATATGGGTATCATATCGGCGAGCTAAACACCCCACAAAGTGTTATTTCCAAATGCCGACCTGAACCTGATGACCATTCTTTATCCTTTAATCTTCCTCCATGTCTTCCAATGTCAGATGCCAAGTATTCCATGGTAGTATCCATGCTTAACGCAGGCGGACTTATTGGTGCTTTGAGTGCTTCTTACTTTAACGACCGTCTCGGCCGTCGACGTACCTTATTTGGAACTAACCTGTTCATGGGCGTCGGCTCGCTTATGATGGCGATGGCGACGAATCCACAGTGGATGATGTTGGGTCGGTTTGCAGCAGGTTTCGGTGGCGGGGTAGTAACAGTTGTTGTGCCTGCCTATATTGCGGAATGTGTGCCGAAATCCAGCCGTGGCTTCTTCGGCACACTGAACCAGTTGGCCATCGTGATTGGCATTCTCGTGGCACAGATTGTCGGCATGCGTTGGTCTACTGTGACCACGTGGCGATCGATTTTGATTGTGGGTGTTGTTCTGGCTGTGGTTCAGTTAACGTTGTTACCACTTTGCGTTGAGTCACCTCGGTATTTAGCCTCTTTGCCTGGAGGCTATCAACGTGCTCGACGAAGTCTTTTTCGCTTGCGCGGTCCACCCTTGGAGCTCGCCGACGAAGAGATCCGTGAATGGCGGTCAGATTGGTCACACGATGACGTTGCTGAGGAAGACAGCCATCGCACAGCATCGACGTCAGTGGCAACAGTGACTCAGCCCCGCGTCCGTCTCTTGGATTTTCTTCTATCACCGACTTTCCGCAAGCCTCTTTGTTTAATTCTGCTTCTCCAACTTAGCCAACAATTTTCCGGTATCAATGCTGTCATATTTTATTCGACCTCGATCATGTCTACCGTTTTTCCACAGTCCGCCGACCTCATCACCGTTTATATTTCCATTGTCAATATGTTTATGACATTTGTCTCAGCCTACTTGATGGACCGCACGGGCCGCCGAAACTTGTTCTTGATGTCCGCCGGTAGCATGGCTTTGATGAGCTTCGGTCTCGGTCTAAGCATTCAATTGGATTTTAACCGTCTAGCGGCGCTTTCCATCGTAGGATTCGTTGGGGCATTTGCCATTGGACTTGGACCCATTCCTTTCCTCATGATACCCGAGTTAGTCGACACGGCATCTGTGTCAAGCGCCGGCTCCGTAGGTCTTGCTACTAACATGATTTCCAACTTCACCGTATCTGCGTGTTTTCTCAGCCTTCGTGATACGATCGGCCATGGACAGGTTTTCTATCTTTTTGGTGCAATTCTCGTACTACTGATGAGTGTCGCTATTCGAACTTTACCTGAAACAAAAGATCGCAGCGCTGAGGAGGTCGTCCGATCTAACTGGGCTATTCATTCACAACAAACGGATGCAGGCTCCTATCAACCGATTGCCAATACAGACGATCTCTGATATTATCTGTTAAACATTTTTCCACTGTGGCGCAATTAACTTCCATTTTATCCTTTCTTGGCCGTCCGTTGTACACTTTCCATTTCTGGGTGCATAGCGGGAAAGCGCTCAGCAATAGCATATAAAAGAACTTCTTTTTAGGCAAGACCGCTTTGTGCGAGGCTCGATTGCTTTTTTTCTCTTTCCTTAAGTAATTTCCGACGCGCTTTCAACAAAAAGGAATATACTTAAAACTTAACGTTCACCGTGGCAACAAGATCATCTGAAAACGAGTCTCGTGTTGTATATTTATACCAGCTTGACTTTTTTTTTTGCCTCCTTCGCTTCTTCTTTTCATTACTACTTATTCAAACATGTGCTGTACATTGAACACACCAGATTTGCAACTCAAAGACAACATTACTGGAGATATGATATCTGCAGAAGAATGGATTGCGAGAGAATTACGTCGAATTGATGCCAAGGAACAAAGACAGTGCCGAGATTATGAATGTTTGATTGAAGTTATCGAAGAATTAAATCGGCTGCAGCCAACATCCATGTTAATAGCAACACCACCCGAAGAAACACCAACACAAAAGGTGGACCAATTTCCACAACGTCTAGTGCGTGCTTTTGTTGAACTGTTCAAATACGCTCAACTACATCATCATCAACCAGTCAAATTATTGAACGAATTTGAAAAGATAAAGGATATTGAAATTGGTGTCATAGACTTGACATCCATGCAACAACGACTCTTTTCCATCATCTTTGGCAGAATTCAGATGACAAACGGATTGGTGCATACATGGCGGATCATATGTGACTGGGCAAGACAACTTCAATATACAAGAGACAGACAAGGTTGGATGTTGATTGGTGTGGATGCTTACAACGCCGCAAAGAGATATGTTGAGATTTCATCACCAGGGGACTGCCTCATCGGTTCGCTCGAATACCAATTAAAACATACCCACATTGAATAGTTCTACTTTGCTTCCTTCTTTTTCTTTTTTTTTCCTTCCTTTTTTGATAGCCTTCTCTTTTCTTTTCAATCCTCCTTTGCCTTGTGTTGATTTATTCGTTCGCGATCCGGAAATGGTTCTGCACGTTCTATCGAATGTTTTGGGAACAAAAATTCAAGCAGAATCCAGAACAAATAGTCGAGCGCCATCACCATGCAAAATATCTTTCCTGCGTATAGGCCGCAACCGTAGTAGCGTCGTAGTCGTTCAATCAGGGGCGGGTTCTGAGTCTGAGAGATCATGTCATACACCTGAAAAAGAAAATAAACCAAAGTCAGTCTACTTTCCTCTTGTAGCTATCCGGTGTGTAACTACCTTTTCAGTCCTTTCAGCGACATTAGACCAACTATACATGTCTTTGAGTTCATTGTTGAACCGACTAGGATCCACTTCTTCGTAGCGAATCATATGAATTGCTTTAGAAACTGCGATAATGAGATCTATGGAAAACAGGCAATTAGACCCCGAAAAGTCATCGCATTATCTCGGTTTACCATCTTCTTCCGGCATGGCATAGTTTATCATGTGGCTCGGAAGCACCTCGGGTACCCCACCCACCTTGGTGCTAACAACGAAAAGACTAATAAATTGCTAAATGAGAATTACGATCACTGCGCCTCATGTCGCGTTACCCTGCACACGCAGCTTCGACGATTGCAATGCAGAACGCCTCGGTTAAACTTGTATTTAAGAAGATATTTCCTTGGATCAGAACATCCCGCACCTCGTGATGTTTGATAGGTCCCAGCATCTCAACTCGATCGTGCAGTAAATGTTTTTCACGCATCTGTTCTAGATCGATTCGTTTCGGTCCATCCCCGCCTAACAGCACATCGTTACTACTTATTTCATCGAATACGCCATTTTAGTGATGTTAAAAGAAAAGGAGATTTGTCTCACCAATAATAAATCGGACATTGCGGTGCATGGAACAGATACGCGGAATAATGGCAACGAGAAGATCTATTCCCTTACGGTATACTAAACGGCTGACGACGACGATCGTAACTATAAGATGAAAATCGGTCAGACCATATGAATCTTCTCCTTTAGGTCTTAACTCCATTTGGGATCAGCGGCTGATGGATCAGGTTTAAATTGGGATGCCACAACCGCATTGGGAATAACGGACACGCTCCTTGGTGACAAGGCTGCACGCAAGACTGTATTCTCCTTACTTTTAGGAGGTTTTTTTTTTCGTCAGTAACATACTCTGAACCAAACGCGAGATTTTTCTTTTCGTTTTCTTTACCTTGTATGCGACACGCAAATAACATGGTCAACGTCACTTAACGTGAATTTGAGTAGCTTATTCGTCAGGATGGAACTTGCATCAGCAAATCCAAATAATGAATGGTCCGTAAAACACGCCTTAAGACCCATGGTTTTACCGTGCAAAAGGGCTTCATGACACAAGGATGAAAACGCGCCATGGCCATGGATGATGTTAATCGATTCCCGAATGAGTATATTACGAAAGAGCGGGAAGAAACCGTAGATAGTTGGTAATGTGGCCTCAGAATGAATAACCATGGTTGGAATATAGTAAACCTTCAGACCATTCGTAAGATAACGTACACCTTTTCGATTACCATAGGAATGCGTCACTATGATCACCTTTTTGGTGTCAGCCAGCCTCATGTACCCCACAGCTCTCTACCTTGTGTCCTCTTTGAATCAGGCGTTGTGAAAGATGGTAAAGATGACTTTCTACCCCACCCATATTGGGGTAAAAGAAATCGGATACCATGCTGCGACATGGTCAACAGAAGTCCGAGATGGCTGACATGATCACATACCAAATGTTGTAAACCATTGCCAAAGCAGAAGGAGGACCGTAAAATTAGGCATATGGTTTCGGTTTTCTATATTTGGCAATAGGGACACGGTTATACTGAAAATGATTGAAAAAGTTGTCCATAATACTGGATTTTGAGCACACATTTATGTTATCCAAATATATATACGTCATACTATATTTGATTGTTATAATGACTGTGAGCACGTCGCTAACCAAGTACGTCCGCTTTAGCCCGATCTGGGGAGGACAGAAACGAACAAGAAACGCCTCGAAGCAGGGGCAAGAAAGGGAACGGCAGACGACGTAAGAGCTATATATCGAGAATAGGGAAAAGGGCATGGAGAACGACGTTGATCTCACCCATAGTCTGCGAATGCTTGTTAAATCCCTTCTTATACAGAATAAGAATGTCCTTCTCGTCGTCATTGAGTTTTCATCAAGATACTCACCTTTTGAATCAAAACGATGTCCAAGGATATCGCTGTGGCCATTGCACTAACATCGTTCAAAGTCGAAATCGATCGTCGTTCCTCTCACACTAGTACCAATTCTTGTATCGCAGCACAAACTGGATGTGACTAGCGCGTCCATTTCCTTGCTACTAATTATTAGCTTCTTCTCCGTCGGAACCACCATACGACGTTGTGCAGGTGTTATAAACGAGGGATTATAGCCAGAACTGAGTGAATAACAAAGATCTCGCTCCAAACGTCTAGAGGATAGGAACTAGGGTAAGGTTTTTAATCGCTCTTCTGAAGAACAGAGCTCAATATGACGTACTCTCCTATCGCTCGACCAAAGAAAACGACACATCAAGTATTGTGGTACTTTGAATCAATTGGCGGCAAGGATAAAGGAACGGCAACATCCTTTTTGTTCATTGATTTTTCTTCGTGTACGTCCTTTGACAGATCGCGTCCGTACACCTCAACGGTATCGACAATGAGTACCTGCTTCTTGCTGTTCATAATAATTGCACCGGCAAGAAGTTGGCTGCAAGCATAGCGCAGATGGGGCAAGAATGTCTAGTCTTCGTTGAGCATTTGGACTATACCATCGTCCCATTCAACGCAGAGGCGCTTCGATAGAACCTTGGAGTATGGCCCGTAATTCAAGATTGATAAAAGGTGGGCTTCCATATCGTTCTTCGAATAATAACACTGTGCATCAAGGTCACTCTCCCATTTTCGCTTTTGGCCTCGCACAATGTGTCCAAGGCGCACGATATTATCCTTGTTCATCTTGATCAAATTCGTAAGATCACTGTGATGTGCCATCGCAGTTTGTTGTATGCCGTTGAGGCCAATGATTGAGAAAGCTTGCAGCTTTGATATGTCAACGATCCCTGACGTCTTGCTCTTTATTCCTCGAAAGCTACTGTTTAGCCTGTTGCGCTCAAGTTTGTCTCATCAGTTCTTCGTCTAGGCGTTTCGAGGATCCATCTTGGGGAATGGTTGGCATACTTGGCGACATTGACATCATCGCGCTTGTGGTATCTTGCACGGCAATTTCTTCATCTTATGACGAAATTACTATAGATGCAATCGCCCATCAAACATTTGAAGTGACCAGAGGTTCCTGTCAACTGCGATTGCAACTTAAGACATGTACTGTTTATTGAACTGTTCATTGAATGAACGTAGAAGTACCTACTTCAAAACGCAGACTTCATCTGGAAGTAACGCCGAATAATTTCAAATAGACGCAAAATCATAGGAAAAATCATATAAAATCGTTGTTTACAGGATTACCGCTCAATGTAATCTTATGTGGCGTTCATGAAAGAATTGCACGTATTAAAAATAAACTAAAACCGTGTTGTCTTATTTGATTGTTGTAGAAGGCGCATGATATTTGTTTCATGGCATTTCAAATGGTGGTATTGAGATTTTCTTGGCAAAGTTCGCAAACATAAGCAGACATCGCCATCGAAACAATGAAGGAGTGTAGGTCTGTGATTCCAAAAAGAACGAACAAAGTTGAAATACTGTATTTCGAGCGGATCAAGCGCACCTGATCTTGACGAAGCGGTCACTCAAGCACATGGCAATGTGTATGATAGTTAGCCATTGATTGGCTTACTTGGATTTCAGAGAAGAGAGACACTTTGCAGGGTGCACGATAGTGGAGAAAGCAGCATAGCGTAAAACTTCATAATTTTTAATTGTTGTAATGCCCGCAAGCGCGTCGCTAACTAAGATGTGCTCTAGACTGGTCTGGGAAAATACGAAGGAAAAAAAACCCTTGAACTAAAGGGAAAGAGGTGAAAGGAGGATGGCGTAAGGCTTAGACATGAAGATTAGGGAAGAAGAGAAGAGGGCGAAAAGCGAAGGTAGAAGGATCTGGACAGATAAGAGGGACAGGAGAAGGGAAACAAAGCGGGAAGAAAAATAGAACGAGCGGGACTAAATGGCAGATGAGGAAGAAAACACGAGAGTAGAACCAGGAGAAGGAGTGGAAGTACCCCAGCGATTTCGTGTCCGTTACCTTCGAAGTCCCAAAGGACTGTAACCTGTCTTCCTCTTCTTCGTCGGACATTCCCAATGTGAAAAAAAAATGAGGCGCGGGATGCGGTATTATCCACCAACCGTAGGCGGCTTTGTCGTAGATCCGCAAGTTGCACGACGGGAAAAATTAAACATTTTGGATGTCGATCTCGGCTTGATTGACCTTAAACAGCATCGTGCATGATTGCGGCATCGTCCACGTATAGTACAGCGATCATAGAATGAATATCTGTACCAGGGAAATAATACGTCAATCCATACTGAGACAGACAGGTGATACCATGTCGCACATGTAAATGATATTCAGCTTTCACGGACTAAAAAGATCGACGTAACGATTTTCTAGATTTCAAGGCGTCCGAACTAGTTGATGCTTCCCCGGAAACTGTTATCTTTTTTGCTGTCCACCCTGCTACGAAGGTAACTTCTGAAACTCGGCCAAGATATATTGTGTTTGATTGATACAGTGTTTAAGAGTGTGATATACGAACGGCAGACGGGAATAATGATTGTTAGTAATAAGCAGAATAACTGAGCACGTTTGTGTTTGTCATAAACGGAACAGATTTTGACGACACATAGAAACAAATGTAATGGATCACACAATTTATTTAGAAAGAACAGCCAGTGTCCTTCCTCTCAAGGTGTATAATTTTTCATCTTATCTTGAACTTCATCGCATAAATAAGCTTCAGCTTTCCAAAGTGCAACGCAACCTGTTAGATGTTGCCGCGTCGCAAAGCCAGATTCACGTATGATTGAGTGAATAGATTCCTAAATGATTAGCGTGGGAGATATGTTCGTCCAAGTGAGTCACATTTGCGCTACCTTAACCATGAATTCTTGATCGTACATATTAAGACACTTGCGCATCAAGGAGATTACAGGTGCTTCAGGCGCTAATTCAACAGCCCTATCATATTCTTCGTACATGGTCTCAAGAATTTGTTTAACTATAGGTCATTGTTTAATAGACTTGCAGTATCCCATCATTCTTACAATCTCGGGTAATGGCATGCATTTGGCTGGCTTCCTTGGACAGATCCTGATTGTCCACGTCGATTCCCGACAAGAGAGTAACACCCTGCTCGTTTAACTTTTCCCAAGCAGTCAAACTATCACATAAGTAAGTAATGAAGTTAAATGTAGGGCAGCCATATACCACTCGCGGAAATTTGTTAGCTGGACTACAGACATGACATGCTATTGCAAAGAGAGAAAAACAGTTTGTCGGGCTTTACTGACGGTTTTCCTTTGGGATAGCCAGGCAGGTGCCATGCGCACCGCAAAAGATTCGCGACGGAACATACTTTTTCCGAAGACACTGTCGGACTTTCCGCGATGACACGCTGTTTGGAACGACTGCCAAGAGAGCTTGGAAAAAGGCGGAAAAACTTGATAAGAAAATAATACAATAATGGGGAAAGGTGACGGATGACGTTGTAACAAATAAGCGCATATGATTAGGAATACCAGATACACAAACAAATGGGAGTTGGTCGCAAGAGTTTCTGCAGAAGAGAAGAAAGTGCCTGTAGATGCTGGCTCTATCACGCTTCGGCGTAAGGTAACGGTGCAGGACGGCTGGTTGCGACATCATAGGTCTTCTCGTACTTCCCATTTTTTTTTGGAAGGGATAGCTGCTATTTTGACCAAACTTGGATTACGAGACATGTATGTTATTAAACCAGCGGACCATATAGCGTAAACCACGCTCTCTTCTATCATACTCGCACTTTTTTAATGCAATGAAGCACGCTGGGCTGGTATAGGAAAGACACCCATGACAAAAAATAAAAGCTTTGCTGTTCGAATTGGGAGATGTAGCCAGAGAAGCTAATGCTGAAGATCGCCGTGATTGGATCAAGCTTTCAGATGGTCTCCGAGAAATGATGTTCGAAGAACAAAACGGTGGATCCAAAAGCAGTTCATCATTACTCCTCCTTCCGAATTTGAAGGGACTCAAACGTGCGCTTCACTTTCACAGACAACGGTGACACTTGGTCGGTGATTCGATTTTGACCAGAATGCCACTTGGCAACCCCTATTTTACAAATTCACACACATTTCCGCACCCATACACATACACTTAGTTTCTTATAACACACACTTATCGAGTATGAAATATACGCCCTGTGTATAAAACGGCTGCTCCCTAATTTTTTTTATCTTTTTTGATCTTCCTTTTTAACCTTCTTGTCCATGGACTTCTTATTAGCCGTTGCCCAAAACGACCTTGACAAGACACGATCGCTACTTCAGTCTGTGGACGTCAATAACCCTATACCATGGAATGCTAAAGACACCTATTCCCCAGTAATACCGCCTGAATATACCTCGCAACCAGATCTGTTACAAACATTACAAAGGGATGAGGAATATCAGAGTCGGCCATTAAATATAGCCGTACTGGGTGGTCATGCCGATATGGTACGGTTGCTACTAAGCGCAGGAGCCGATATTAATTTGAAAGATGGTCGTGGCAGGTGAGTACGCAAACATTGCACAGATGCACATAGAAGTCGAAGAAAGAAAAAGAGAAAAAAATTTTACAATGATTGCCCAAATCTCACCTGCACGGAGAACAGAACCGCACTCATCTGTGCCATTTATGGTCTGGACTTGGATGCAAGCAATATCAGCACGTCAAACCTGGATTTGATCTCCCAAACCCACGAGACACACCTCGATATTATGCGAAATATCCTGCTCAGTCATCCCAACCTCTTCGCTTCCACTTTAGACTCACCACAATATGAGATCAAAGGGATTACCCCTTTATGTCTAGCCAGTTATCTCGGCAAGTCAGAAATTATCCAGTTATTACTTGATGATGGGCGAGTCAATGTGGATGGAACAGACAGCAAAAATGCAACAGCGTTAATGTATGCAGGTACGACGCAGGGAGAACAAGAAAGAAAAGTTGCCATTGTGTTTCTCACTAGTACCTAGCTCGCGATGGTAACCTACCGATTGTCAAGATGCTCCTGAGTTATAATGCGTCACCAGATATCACCGACAGCCATGGCTGGTCAGCCATTCAGTACGCTGAACGTAACCCAAAAATTGTCCAGCTGTGCGAAGAATCACTAAGGGCCAGAAGACCCGATCATGCGGTAACCTATTTTGTTGATTTGGAAGATCCTCATATGTTGGATAGGGAATTGTTACCACACGATCAAAATATCCCATCAGTTACACAAAATTATCAACGCTGATTGCCTCCCTTCCAAGTTATCCCTCATCGCTTTCCCACTTACAGTTCGACACACTCAAAGATATTGACTTGCTGGATCCCAATGCTGCTCCAGTCATCCAGATCGTTCAATCCGCTTTTTTACAATCCATACGTATGCATGACCATAACGCGCTGCGGACACTATTGCTGTGGTCTCCGCCGCTGAGAAAAGAGGACCGCCCAGTATCTGGTCCTCTCTTGGTCAACTATCATGATCCAAAAACGGGTATGACAGCGCTCCACCATGCGGTGCGGGCCAAGCCCTTGCCATCTGTTGATACCATTACGATGCTATATCATGCCGGGGCGGATGTCAATGCACAGACATATTATGGCCGTACAGCCTTGCACCACATTGCCCGGTTCGGTGTCGATAAGGATGGAAAGTCATGGGGAATCCAAAAGAGTGGCAAGGCAACAGATGCGAAAAAAGACAAGCGCAAGAACTCCTCTCCTTCCCCCCTCACAAGCCCCACTTTAGAAGTAAAAGCGGCTGACCACACTGAAGAACTAACGCTTTGTCCTGATCCCAAAACTATGCATCGGCTCTCCGTCCAGAGTGCCGTATCTTCTCGGTCATCGGCGTCGGAAAACACTGCGCGCGGTTCAAACATCGATATGACTAGTACATTAGCAAAGACGATCCTTAATGGAGCAACGGTACAGCAACATTTGATGCTCTGCACTTCAGTGTTAATTCGCCTGGGAGCCCTAGTTAATATTGCCGACCCTACTGGGAACACACCTCTGCATTTTGCAGCCGAATTTGGTGGCGTACCCGAAGTCCTCGAAGTGTTGATGATGGAAGGTCATGCCGACCTGACTCTGAAGAACAAGAAAGGCTTAACACCTTTGGATGTCTGCAAGTCAGAAGAGGCTCGAAAACGCTTGTTAGGTGAGAATCAAACCGGGTCATGGGGAAAATATCAACTCTTACTTTTGTAAAGCGCTTGAGCAAGAACGGAAAGCTTGCTACAGGACATCGACGTTTGTCAACAATGATCAACGTGTCTCCCTTACTCGTTCCGTTTCAATTGCAACTACCCATACTTTCCGTGGAAATGGAAAACCTGAACCATGTTCAGTATCGCAGATTGCACCTGTCTACAATGATCGCAGCCAAAAATCCCCAGCCTTGATTGAAATCGATGAAGAGTTTGAAAAGGTTCTCAAAGCGTTCTTCAGCTATCAGACGACTTACGCTGATTCTTTCGAGACGGCATTGGGTTATATTACGGATACGATTCTTGGTACGCGACAGAGCGATGCTGGTCCCCAGGAAGGTTTGATGGCCCATCTTGACGAAAGGATTGGCCAGCTGCGTTTCGAGCTGCGGGAGGCACATGACATGTTCGATCAAGCAGATCAACGTGCCGAAAGGGTGATGCTTTATTATCGTGAGGAGCTGGAACAGGTAGAACAGATCCATCAAGCTGACTGGGAACTTTCGGAATTACAACAAGACAAGGTTGAGAAGCTGTTTGACGTGTTTGAACGCATTGACGGCCGGTTTTGTCAGCTGGAAATCGATCAGGACGAATGGATCACCCAAACTGAAAATATAAGAAGACTTGCTGTACGTAGAATGGACCATCTCAACGACGAGGATCTCGGTAGTGAGTCCTTGTCAGAGTCCATCGCAGAACTCCTTCAAGCCCTTGTCATTCTCGACACCGTGCCAATTGATCCGGCTCTATACTCACGCGAAGACAGAAGCCGGCTATGCCATGACATGGCGACTACCGTGGGAGCTGTTATCGATGCTATCAAAGCGAGGCTTCCGCAAGAAAAGCTAAACCAATCGTTGAAGGACATCGAAGAACGTTGGACTATCGTAAAGGATTTGTTGAGCAAGCCGCCTGAAAAGACCACATCCGTCACGGAGATCACAAATACTACCACACCAGGAACTAAACCACCTTCATATTGGCAGCGACAGCTTGCTACTGCTAACCTTTATACCAAAACACCGCAAAACCAATCGCTGAACGAAATGGAGTTGTCTTTTGAAATTCTAGTATCGAATCTTCATGAGATTGAAAAGGATCTAGCCGACATCCAGGAACAGACAGGACAAGTGCTTGAGACAAAAAAGAAGATGTACGATTTCTGTCTGGCTTTGGAAAACGAGCTGATGCAGATCGGTGAAGGCTCAACAACGGCTCAGGACTCCGCAACTCCAGAACGCACGCGTGACATGGTCCGTACCGAGCTGGAAGAAGTCATGAAAGCGACGCAGGCCTTGTTTGACAGACAGGCTGAGCTGGACAAGGAGCGAGAGCAGTTGAAAAAAGAACATCGCGAGGTAGAGAAAAAACTTGAGGAAGCACGCGAGAAGCTGCGCCAGGTGCGACCTCCACTTCTACTCCAAGGCCTATTGGAACGACTGGAGACGGACGAATTACCGTATGTTCGTGTAGAAAAAGATTGGAAGGAAGACGGAGCACTTGTGACAGAGGTACCTGACGACGAAGCTGATGACAGTTCGGGAGCCGAATCGTCGCAATCAGGCAGCGCAACCACAGGAACCACTTTTCAATTCGACCGCTATCCATCGAAGCTGGCTAACCAATGTCTAATCACACGACTTGATGCTAGTCTCTACTGCCTGAAGGTGCTTGCAAGTCATCATATTAGTAGATCGCGAGAGTTACTGCTTGAGGTCCAGGTCTCGTTGAACCAAGCAAGCAGCGAACTTGAGGCGACACGCCACCAAATGCAGGGCTTGTACGATGATGCAGCAGACGTTGCTCGTCAGGTTTTTGCTCTCAAAACTGAACTGGAAACAATCATAAGTCACCGCAAGGTAGAAGTTGTTAAGGTTTGGGAAGTTGTCGACGAAGTGTCCGAAGGGCTCGATGCCACATTGATGCAACCCAGTGCTCCCAAGCCGCAACCACAAGATAAAAAGGAGCAAATGGAGGAACAAGACCGGCATCAATGGATAGTGAGAGAACTCGAACAGTTACAGAATGTGCATGATAACTTGCAAGAAGCAATCGAGGAATTGAAACGTGAGCAAACGGAAATTGGACAACATTTACGGCAGTTTGCGGCCTCCTTGATCGAGCCACAAGTGGATAAATTAGTAGGACAGGCAGACGGTTCATTGCTAACTATGAGCGATCGGCTGGTAAGCCTGATGGATCGGGTTCGAGATCGTGATCTGGGCTTAGCACACACAAGGTAACAACTTGTAAAATTGATGCTCTGTGTACTCATTTCCTTAGTCATGCAAATCCTCAACGCTTGTCTCGGCTTGCCAATAGACGCCTCTCTGCAGCAAGTAGCCGGTTTTCTATTTCCGGCCAGGCCAACACGGATAACAAGCGTATCTCCAAGGCAATGAGTATCCGCACAGATAAAAAGCGAGTTTCTATTCTGTCAGCAACGAGTATGTCTTCTCTATCCTCTTATCAGCAGGAAAGAATGTTTGCTCATGCGTCTTCATTGAGCAACGCATTGACAAAGACACAAAAGAAAGATGAGTCACAGAAGAAGGATAGAGTATAACCAGGGCAACCTCCATATGTTTTGTTTTCGTTTTTGTTTGATTAAACAGTACATTTGATTACAAGTTAATTAGAGATTCAGCAAAATTTTGACCGCCTTGACCTGGGTGTACTCTTGCAAAGCATATTTGCCAAGTTCTTTTCCAAAACCAGATTGTTTGTAACCACCGAAAGGTGTCGACTGATCAAACACGTCGAAACAGTTAACCCACACAGTACCAGCTTGAAGCTCGTTTGACACCTTGATAGCCGTATCCAAGTTGGTTGTGTACACACCGCCAGCTAAGCCGTAGTCGGAATCATTTGCCATTTCGATGGCCTCATCGATCGTGCTGAACGTCGCTATGCCAACGACAGGACCAAAAATCTCTTCTTGCATGACCCGCATGCTGTTCTTGCAGTGTATAAGTACGGTAGGTTCTACAAAGTAGCCTTTGGATCCCCAGCGCTTGCCGCCGAATGCAACCTTGGCGCCTTCCTCTTGACCAAGGGCAATATAGCCCAACACTTTATCAAACTGAGACTTGTTGATCAGTGGCCCTATGATGGTGTTTTCAGCAAAGGGATCTCCGAGAGTGTACGTCTTTGAGAACTCCACGAAGTGCTGAACAAATTCGTCATGAATAGATTCGTGCACAAGGATGCGAGAACCAGCATTGCAGTTCTGGCCATGATTATTGAAAATGCCTCCCGCAGCTTGCTCTGCAGCTTGCTTGATGTTTGCGTCTGCGCAGACGATCTGAGCACTTTTTCCTCCCAGCTCAAGCTGGAGTTTCTTGAGGTTACTGTTGGATGAAGCCTCCATGATTTTACGGCCAGTGAGGGTCGAACCAGTAAAAGCCATCTTGCTAACACCAGGATGGCTGGACAGAAAAGCGCCCGTTGTGTTTCCATAACCGGTAATCACGTTGATAACGCCCTGTCCTACGTGTTGGTTTTTAAAGGAGAAGACAGTAACAGGCTTACCGGTGGGAATCCAGCTTCCTTAGCTAATTCCGCAAACTTGTAAGAGGACAATGGGGTAACCTCGGATGTCTTCATCACAACTAGATTTAACGGTGGGATCTTAGTAGGCTGCCTGGAGGTGAGGGATATCTGAACTTACTCGTGTTGCCCGCAGCCAAAGCAGGTGCAAATTTCCATGCGGCCATCATGATCGGATAATTCCAGGGAATAACAGCGCCGACGACGCCAAGTGGTTCATGACGCGTGTAACACATCTTGTCAAACGTTGTGTCTATCACTTTGCCGTGGATCTTATCTGCCCAACCGGCGAAGTAGCGATAACAGGCAATCGAGTCTGTCACATCGAAATCTCGCGCAAGGACGAACGACTTGCCGTTATCCAACGCGTCGAGCGTCGCCAATTCATCCTTATCGCGTTCCATCAGATCAGCCAATTTGTAAATGAGTCGACCGCGTTCGGCAGGGGCTAGCTTGCGCCAAGTATGTCTGAATGCATGAGATGCTGCTTGAACGGCGGCATCGACGTCTTGTTCGTTGGCAGAGTGGATTCGACAGATAACCTCTTCTGTTGCGGGATTGATATTATCAATCAACGGCCCGTTTCCAGAAACAAATTCATTATTGATGAACAGTCCGGTATGCACTTTTGTACAAGAAACACCGGAGGTTTGAGTTAAAAAGGCAAAAGACGCGTTCTTTATAAACTACCTTTGATTTCTTTGTTATTCGATAAACGAACGGTTTGAATATCTGCTTGCGTCATATTTTCTGCTTTGTGAGAAAAGAGAAGCAATAAAGAAAGTTTTCCGGGGATCCGAGTAAGTTTATAATGCTTACAAGGTAACACAGTTCGAAATGGCGACGATGATGTGAGAAGTTCGCGTCTTTCCTCATTCAAACTTCAGTCGCCGCCCGCCTCAGCACTCCGACAATGAAACACAGCTGCAAAACCGTAATAGCAGATACTAAATACAAACAGATGTCAAAACAATGCCATTTTTGTATTCCATGTCAAGCTAAACGCGCGTTTCGATTGGTTCCTTGCAAAGCTGGCATGCGTTTTTTTTTACCTGACCTGACATGACATGACGTGTTATAACGTGGGAAGATGTTCGACCCACTTATCTGAAGGGAAGCGTGATGTAACACAGCAAATTACGTAGTATTCTAGTGAAGGTAAAGCCATTCCATAATGCAAATTTGCATATGCCATGTATGCATATGACCAATGCCCGTGGAAGAATATTTTACCGATGAACTTGGACAAGCAACCTTCGTTGACATTGTAATGGAGGATAAAACATTGAATCAATGCTTAACATTATGTCATACTTCATTAGAGAAACGCAATAGGAGTTCTGTCAATGCTCCCGGCCTTCCCTAGGATAGATGAATGGTAGAAGTAGCTGAATGAGGAGAAACGGATAAGGAGCGAGAAGCAGAATGAGGAGATAAAATAGAGAAGTCGTAATGTTAGATCCCATGTAGCCAATTAACCTCAATATTCGTTTTCTAGGCTTAGCTACGGAATATGTCTACGGGTCCAGTTTGATGGCTTAGTAACGGCTTTGTGGACGATAAACAGAATTGGGCACATCCAAATGTCTAATGCATTATATTCGTGGGTGAAACTGTGAAGACAGTTATGCTGCTTACCAGTTTATATGTCATGTGCATACCTAGATCTTGTTCCAAAGAAAAGCTTGTAATGAGAAAATAAACGAGAACGACGTCTTAAAGTTTCCAGGACGAATTTGTGTAGCCACCATGTGCCCTAGAACTGACCGCCATTGGTCGTACATATAACGCACGGAAGATGACGTTCACTGTACCGCATCAAGCTCTGTATCTCCAATATTTCAGGCTTATTGTGTCTGGTGGTAGTGCGTCCCCACCCGATAGACAATCTCCCAAGCTACTTTATTGGGTTGAAATTGAGAATCCCATAGCAGGTTACGCTGTCTTCCTGAATTACATCCCTAAAGCCGTTGCTTCAGAGAAAAGGGTACTATTACGTTCTCCACTTCATCCTTCGCTGGAGGTTCGCCTTTTCATCAAAAGCGCAGGAAGGTTTGGTGAGGTTTCCTTTGTGACAGACGTATGAATCATTTCTTCATTGTGGGGTCGTCCGTTTTGCGCAGTACTCTCCCGTTGTCTTTTCGCTTTCGGTATTAATCTTGACCAATGCCGATCAAAGGTGATGCTGAAGCTTAATCGCTCTGAAGTTACTAAATCTCAATGGGAATTTCTTAACGCTGGTTGGCTGATTTTACCCAGGTGTGGCCAGACTGTGCATGATCCCTTGCTGACCCTATTTACCGAAAAGAGAAGTAAATTGCCTTGTTCGAAAGTGTCGTAAAGGGTGTCACTTAGACTCACGGCGCATAGGACTTTCTGACATCGCAATGCAGGTAATCAATTAAGACAGGCGTGTTTGCCTGATTATATAGAGATTTGTGCAAGAGATGGACCTATTTACCTCGAGAAAAATACTCGGGATGCACAGAAATTCTGTGCTTACCTCGGGACCTTTTACTGTTAACAGTATGCTCGTGCTAATTTTATTCATCAGCAAGATTCACAAGACACGATGTGTATGCAGTTCAAGCAACGTCATACAACATGTAGCTGGTTCAACGCCTCCATTGAATTACCAACGATGAACATTAGGTCACTTCTCCTCACTACTAGGATTACAAGTAGTAATGATTTACATGCCTTCGCCATATCATTACTATAATGCGACGCATCGTCTAGAACTTATAGCTCGCTTATTACCCTGAGATTTAATATTGGATCAGTTTTGGACGATGATCCATGTATGATCGTAGATGTGCAATAGACGAATGGTAAACCTTTTTCCCATCGACAGTGATTTCAGATTACATGTAGATATCTGATGGCTTATCCATCCCCATATCTGCTCCGGTTTATGTCAGGTATCCATATCTGAGATTACATTAGCCACATAACGTGCTCATCATAATCTGCGCTAGAAGATTTCTCTGTTTTAGACCTGACCCGTTGTCGTCCTAAAATACACCGGTCTAAAAAGGGATTTTCTACCCGATTGTCATCCCCAGCAAACTTTGCCCCTTATCATACAAGCATTAAAATACACCCACCTTGACAAACTTCCTTTATCACCAGTAATGTCATGAGCTAACTTATTCTTCAGGATCCTCTTTACATGCGGACCGCATCATCGATATACCTAGTTGTGGATGACGGGATAACTTCCTTGCGATGGAAGCCTTTTTCTTTTATGCTGAATGAGTTATTATCATTATCCGTTGGATACAAATGCTTATTGTGCAATAGGCTCTTGACAAGATCCTCACCTTTGTGTGACTTTGCTGAGAACTAATGGTATCTTTATCTGAAGTAACTTGAAATACTATCTTTCAAATAATGGCGCATCTATGTCGATGGCTATTCAAACTCACAGTTGGTCTTCACCATCTCTTTTCTTATGACGCTCATTAGCTATATATTGTAAGTGATTCTACCGCAGTAAGGCTTGATACCACGCTTCTGAATCTGCTGTTGTGTGTGTTACAAAAAAAAAGGCGCTATAGATCCTCCAGGGCTGTAAATACTATTTGATCAGATTCATCTACACGTGCTAACGACTTTCTCTCACAGACGGCTTTGTGTGACAGCACCAGGACGATCGAGACGACACACTTTATTGTGCTTTCTATCTCATTTATGGTACTATTAGGGTCCCGCAAAACGTTTTCGTTCTGGGACCCATATCTGCCAAAAGCGTCAGGTAAGACATTTTGTCGGATTTGACATGATACGACTTTCCGTGCTCTTTGCGACATAGCTGTATTTGCTACAATGTCATGCAGTTCGAGCGATCGACGTTTCATTATTTGTTTGACTTGTTGCAGCCATTATCACGGCTTGCTTCAGATGGAGGTCTTGAAGGATATTGGCTTGCCTCAGGTGCCCGCTGCATAGATGCTGTCATCATTTAGGGCTCGGTTAGCAACTTTCTACAAGTCTTTACAACACGTCCATATCGCAGAACTGCTGACAGGATCTCTAACACCTTCGGCGCTGCGGTTCCGTCGGATTTCTCAGTAAAATAGTCGATAAATGTATCCAGCATGCTCTCATGAATTGGAGAAATAAATTGTTGCTGGACTACTGATTTTGAAGCTTTCATCCACAAAACCAGTTACTAGGCGCCATCATGATTACCAACGGAACAGAGGAAGACGCACCACTTAAAGTGCATATATACAAGCTGCTACAAGTTTCAAGGGTCAATAGATTTTTTTCTGGGAGTTCATAGCTAACACTATCCCTAGCTGACAGAATGAAGACGGAGTTTGAGTCACAAATCTAATAAAATGGCTGCGACTTTCATCCTAGGGCTCAGAGTCATTTGTTTACTGATCAACGAAAGCATATCAGATAGACGGTCATAAACCACGTTAAAAACTGCATCGAGAACATGGCGATCAACTCCTCAAATAGATGGTGGAGATAGTCTCATGTAGATTTTTTTTCAGTTTGGATTAAGGTTTACACTGCCTTTGGCGATTGGTTTCGATCCTTACCATAACGTCTATACATATAAATCTTCCGTGAGTTGATACTTATGGTCCTATTGATGTGTTATTACGGTTACTAAAGCGAGAAAATTATTAGCAAGGCAGCTACTATAACAGGATGAGTTGTACATACGAAGTATTATAGCAGCATAGTACAGTACTATACTAGGATATGCGTTATCGTGGCTGTGACGGACGACCTTCTCTGATTACTATGATGAGGCTATTGCTGTAAAAGGAATTGCTATATCAGGTTGAACTGTGCGACGAGAAACCGAAAGTCTGTTTACTTGATCGCCACATGTCGATCAAAGTGTTTAACGGTGATGGTAAGAGGTTCCGCAAGCCATGCGAGCGATGCTTGCTATGGACTATGTTTCCCCAAAGTGGTAATGTGTACCTCGACTTAATAATGCATTTGACATTATGAAAATTGATGAATATCAGTACTCCACAACGGTTTTCCCGGTATGATCTGTGTCCCATCGGACATAACACACATGAAGTATAAACAGTGATGCTTGATCGAGCTTCCTCAAATCGGTCGAAGAAACGTTTCAGGTGGCGCATAGCAAGCCACAGAAAACAAGCACGTCGCAAGGAATAAATGATTTTTCCGCAAATGTGTTTGTTTGGTAGTCAACTTGGCCAAGTGGTCTCGAGGTTGGAATATTGGATCCAATATGTAATATAGTACAGTGGGCGTTCTTGTGGTGTGGCAAGTTTTGTCGGAGTTACCAAAAGAAATTTGTGAGACGAGATACAAAAAGGTTAAAGAAAACCTAGTTCTCTCACAGTTCTTCCTCCTTTTTCTCGCTTCTTTCCGCTATATTACAAATCTAAACATGACTGACGTCTCAGTGATATTCCGAGTCATCAATATTATAGTAGCTTTATTTATGATCATCGGTGGAATAGTAAATGCTATCTATGCAGGTAAGATCATACGCACTGCCATGTCAAAGTAAGAGCCTTACCGTTAATAAATCAAACAGCCTTCCCAAGTGTCCTACATGGAATATGTTTGATGTATAGAGATATAGATAACTGCAATGATCACTGATCCAGATAATCATATTGTTTGCAGGTTGTTAGGTGTCATGACAATCGCATTCGAGTTTAATTTACCTGGTAACATAAATAAGTACGCTTATTTCATGTTCTCTTTCGGTAGTCGAGGAGTGTGTAAGTACTGATGGGAAGCTATTCAAGAGAGAAATACTAACAGAGCGTAGTTTACATTTTGTAAGTGTGGTTGTTGATGTCAGAATTTATGGGCTGATCTCTCGGAAAAAGTGTCGGCCTTTTGACCATATTCTATGATGCGCTTAGTATCGCTTCGGGTGTTATCGTAAGCTGCGCCACAATGACGGCACGTAAGCTAAACGTTTGCCTAGATCGCTCTGGTTGGCATCGTCTACCTCATTTTGCAGTTTGTACCCGGGGTAAAGCCACCTGCGAACATGCAAAAAGCTTTCGATGAATCAAGCACTGGGACTGGCAATAGCACCGCTGCACCAGCTGTCTAGTCATGAGTATTCCCAAGCAATTATTTTTTTTTTCATTTACACATTTATACTATTACTTAATGTATGTACGGACCTAGACTACAGTTTCTCTCATCGATACGCATGAACTATGCCATTTGTTACGAGAATGAACTCAAAAGGAATAAAGTATTGGACGTTTATTTAGGTAGTTTTTAGCTCCTTTTTATTGAATAGAGCATGTGCACCGTTCAAAAAATTTTGCATCAATCAAATGATCAAATTCGGACCAACCAGTGCAACCCTTACGTTTCAAACCTCATTCATACTCAACGGTTTGTTGTAACAGATAAAACGATATAGAGGCGTCCGGTTGATGATTTCGTGATCCAATAGCGATAGAATTCTTAGAAAAGACAGAGAGCTGTTCTATGATTATTTGAAACGATAAGTCATCGTGTCTACTCCAGAAATAACCCTCCCGGAGAACGTTTTAAAGCTGGAAGGCAATCTTCCAACTTTTCATCTCATCATACAGCAGATGCTGTTCTTAGCAGGTAACAGCGACTTTTCAAAGAATTTCATAAGTAAATACGATAAGATCTAACATTCCCTGTGTAAAACGTACTGTAAATCTCACAGTAATGTAACACGTGTCATCCATCTTCGTCACCAACGCAATCTCACCGATGCTCAACAAGCTGTCTACACAATCTTCTCAGATTAACCAACTTAAGAGGGTGTATTGACCAATTATATGCAAGCTTCTTTACTTAATCAAAAAGATGTTCACGTCTTATTCCCCACCTTCATCTTCCAATCCTTATCTTCTAGGTTTCTTACTCAGTTTTTCGTTTCTTTCGGCTTGCTCCGCTTACTAGTTCTCTTCAGAGTCGTGCCATGTTCATTCTCTTCATTTCTTGTTTTCTGACTTGATGGTGCGGATGACTGTCAAAACAGAAAACAGATTTGTCAGTAGCCAAGGAAAGTTTTGTACGATTTCATACAGTTTATAGTTTCTTGTATTTGCTAGTTTAGCTAGCTTGAAGTATCTTCCCATCTCTTCGTCGTTCAATTCTTGCCACCATTTTGCAGCAATTTTTGAAACGTCGTGATAGTTAATGCGCACATCTGCTGGTGTAACTGATGTAATGCTGTCCTTGACCATGTCGCGGAAAATGATAAAACCGTTTGTCGATCGCGGAATGCGTTGCTTTGGCTGCACCATTTTTTCTTTTTCTGAAAAGAGGGAAGCTGGCTTGATTATGTAAAAACAGTTGAGCAGATGCGCATATTTATATACATTCCGTTTTCTGAATAAACTTCTCCAGGTTGATCGTCCATCCTGTATTTCTCTTCCTTTGTGCATCGCTTCATGCTGCACCTAACCTATTGGAAACGCTAACCCAAAATGGTCATTTTCCGGACCGCATCAGTTGAAACATTCCTGCACTGCTATGTCAGAGTGCTTTGGAGACCAGGTGAGCTAGATAAGCTGTATCCTTAATCATTCTTATGCATCTTTCCTGATGTGCACAATGAAATGCCAATAAGGTAACAATTGATCTTTTATATGCAGAAGTTGCATGACAGATGGTCTTCGCACATTGATTTTATTGTCAGGTCATTGGTAGAATGCCATGCTTGCAAATCCTTGCGTTATTCGTTGTTTAGATAAATAACAGACAATATCCACATGTCAATCTGGGTTGTAGTTAAAAGAAGAATGGTCTTATACATATGTGTCACGCAGGAGACAAACGCCATTCTTAACCGCATTTTTAACTAATAGAACAATGAATATACTATATTCAACATGCTCTTGCAAAGACATTACATTTAACTCCAATTGCCACACAAACATAGACTTTAATTCAGTGTCGCGTGAAGGCCCAAGAATGAGCTTTGAATAGAGTCAAGTATGTAGTCACTTTGGCCTCCGATGGACAGAAGAATTAGTTGAGCAGGATAAAAACCATACTTGTAAGCGGAACGATACTTGAATGTCAACTTACTCACGCCCAAAGGTGATGCCATCCACTAATAATATAATCGTGAACATACCGTTGTCTATGATATGCGGAGAACTGGGAGCAATGCTACACCTGACGATCCGCTAAGGAGAGTAAGCGATCTTGCTTGTGATGACATTGGAGATCAAACTACAGGCAAGACGGCTCCAGACAGAGGTCATGCACGCTGAACAATAGATGTACCAAGCGAGAAACCCAAGATATGTTCAATTGATATATGTGGATCAGCGCTAATACTTAATTTCTCTGCTCTTAATTGATCGTACTTCGGCGAGAGCTTCTAAAAAGTGCAACATTTTTGTGTGTCGACAAATCTGTACGCTCAACTATATTTGTCGTTCATATATCAACTTCTTGCCAGAAGATCATACAACTTATATGGACATGATTTTTCTGATACAGAATCCCTTCGGGAAGGGGGAAGGATCATCCATAACGGTAAGTATCACCGATTTACTCTGGTGTAAGTTCATCTACACCCAGAGGATATCCATCTGCAGTCATAGAGGGCTTACCTTGCGCCATTTGCCGGTAGGGCCGAGGAGTAACAATTTGGCGGCATCTCGGAACTGATAACTACTGCAAACTGATTTTGAAAGACTTGGACTGACGCACTATCTGAAGGATACTTTCTGTGGGAAACAACGATCAATAATAATGCTGTGTTATAACATTTTATGTAGCTGATGCGAATAAAAGGAGTACTTACAGAGCAAACTTATGCGAGGCAAAGGTCATGCAACCTAAATGTCAGGTAAAATATTTACTTACCAGGAAAATAATAAGTCAGGAAAGTAACTTTTTCCATAGAAGCCAATTATTGTGAAACATACTTTGTGTCAATAATGAGATATTCTTTGGTATGCATCATGGAAAGAATACAGTAACTGAACCTTAGTGTTGGATCTTCACACAAAGGACTACTTTTCTGCACGAACTTTATTAGTCATCGACATCAAATAATATGTAGCAGATGGAGATGAACTCCTATAAACCATGTATTTCGTTGGCAGTTGATTACAAGACGGTCTTAAAGTTGGACGTGATGTGTGGGTCACCTTGTGATGTGGAAAGTTCGGTCGGAGTTATGCCAAGAATTTGTGAAACCCTCAGCGCAGCAAGATACAAAACGTCAGGCAAAAACTGGTTTTCCACGTTTCTTCTTTTTCTGCTCTTATTCAAATTAAATATGGTTGATCCTTCTCTGATATTTCGAGTCGCAAATATCGTAGTTGCTGCCTTTATGGTTATTGGAGGTGTCGCAACTATTATTCATGGAGGTACGACTATAGATATGACTGGCGTCAAAGCGTATCCTTACCGTTTATAACTCGAAAAGGTTTTCCAAACTTCATTCAAGGCATATTTGTCATGTACAGTAGAAAAACAGAAATACAAGACATCACTGACCATGTTGCTGCAGATTGTTTGGCATTATGACGGCTGTGTTCGAGTTTAGGTTACCTGGTCAAATAACCCAGTTCGCTTCCTTTATGTTCTCCTTCCTTAGTCGAGGAATTTGTAAGTATGGGTGTGGTGTCAAAAGGGAAAGGTACTGACAGTGATATAGTCTATATCTTGTAAGTATTAGGGTGCTCGAAGATCTGAGGATTAATTTTTCGGGAAAGTATCGGCTGTATCACTCTGAATTATGGCGCACTTTCCATCGCCTCCGGTGTCATCGTAAGTTGCGCCACAAATTCGATACACAAATTTATCCGCATATTAGGTTACTATCGTTGGTATTGCTTTTGTCATCTTGCATTTTGTACCGGCGATCGATCCTCCCAACAATATGCAAAAAGCTGCTTTCGATGAATCAGTTGGTGCTGCGGGTGGTACCGGAGCTGGAAGTTATCCTGCACAAAATTACTCAGTTGGTGGCGCTGGTGGACCAACGGTCTAGTTCATGGTGTTTTTATATATACTGTTCTTCTTTTTGTTTACACTTTGTATGTATACTTTTCTTTTCTCTTAATGGTGTGCACGCGGGGCTATATTGCAACTTCCTTTGTCCAGCCGCGTAGAGTAATGCGGATTGTACAGAAATGAGTTCCAAAGAAAACAAAAACTATTGAGCAGCTTTGTCTATTTGATTAAAATTCGTTCATGCTACCGCCAAATACACCCTTTCTATAATGTTCGCGTTGCTTTCTCAGCCATGCACGATAGTCGGACACTGACTGAATCTTCTCTCCGTAGTAATCAGGAACAGGATTTCGAATTGAGTTCAGACGAGCATCTGCTCTGTTTCGTTTGATGTGTTCGTAAAAGTCCCTATCACGAATATCCATGGCTGGCTGGATTCTGCGATTGAACAACTTGAAAAACAGGTTGCCAACAACAGGTGCAACAAGAAATCCAGCAAAACCCTACCGCGTGTTTAGTATCCTTTTTCTTAAATAAATTAAGCGTAACCTACAGATCCCATGGTAGCCAAGGCCGAGGCCATTAAAGGATCCAGGCCAAGGATCATCGTAGTAGGCGCGATTTCGAGATTCATGAAATATGCGCCTGCTCCCATAAATGGGATGATTGTACAGGGAGCATAGGATCCGATCTCGTACATGCGGCGTTTCTTGCGAAGCTCGAAGTATTCATTCCACGAGTTAATGCTATTACCGTCGCTTTTTTGAGATTGGGAGTAGCGCATTGCCTGAATCCGCACAGGGCCTAGACTTGAAAGCCTAAGTGTAGCCTGGATTTGTGGACGGAGCAAATGGGCAGCGCGAAGAGACATTCTATTGTTCGTTTGCGTTGATACCGAGGGAACGAGACGCCGAAAATGTTGATGTTCGTTCCTAGAGCTCGAGTTTCGCTACACCCCATTGGCGCACCCAACGAATGACGTCAATAAAGTCAACCAATCATGTAATTTCCTTACCATCACAGGCGCCCGCGGCACTTCCTGCATTCCACAAGAGGACAAAACCTGGGCCTAACAAAGAGGCTGGATGGCAGCTCTCTAACCGCCTTACCACTTGATGAGTGGATAAAGTAGAAAAGCCTTAACCAGGACTCCGATTGCCGTATACCGGCTGACCATCGCTGTGAACTGCAATGTTTTCCTGCAGATGCAACCGCCCAAGACTATAAAAAACAAATAAATATTTGTTAAACATGATGGTAAAACTTACCAAAGAAGAACTGGTTAAGGCCAACCGCTGCGGAGACTCGCACCTAACTATGGGGTTACATCTTAGTAGAACAACTCCGCAGCGATGTAAAAGAAGTCTAAAGAAATGGCTGTAGTTAAATTGTTCATTGACATAAAAATGTATAAAAATGTATACTTTCCTTGTACGTTACCAGCATTGCGATCACCGTTCAACGCGAGATGAAATCATAACTGATAATGCCTAAGAAGAAGATAAATGCATGTGTTTCTTTGCGAAAAAAAGAACATTGTCTTCCTTGAAAAAAGGAGCTGAAGCGCAGTAATTTTACACCATTTGATGTCACTTCCAATTGAGAGATATCTGTGTTATATGGGTAGGTTAATTTAGACAGTAGACGGATAGAATCCTTTGAGACTGTTGGATATCTTTATTTCAATTAGATTGTCTGCCTATTTATATGATTCAGTCTTTTAGCGGAAATAAGGATTAGTGAACGTTCTTCTCGGTATTAGGTGTGGATTATGGAATGGATCAATCACTGTGATGACACAGTGCTACCTTGTTGTACTGAACTCGGTGATAAGTCTAAGTTATAGATGATAAGGTTCAGTTGGTGTTCCAGTGGAGAAGTTCACTCCCGGATCTTTCCTGTTATGGAGCACAATTCTATAGGATGGGCATTACGACGGCCAACATATACCACAATCTGCATCAGGAGAGTATTATCTTGCGATTATATGCGTATAAGTGACGATTATAAAACTATGCAGAACCGCAGCATACTTACCGATGACATGTTTGGTTAAAGGAAAAAGGAACAGAAGTTGGATCCTCCAATCTGAGGAGAAAAATTGTTGGGGCAGTCCAAGACACATTGAGCCATCCAAGACATCTTACACGCTCGGACACTCACAGTTCCCACACGGTCTTTTGTCTAAATCGATCGGCGTAAGAATGAGATGAACGAGATGCAACAAAAAGACTATTCACATTCTTAATACAGATTAACGAAGTTGGTGCCCAAGGTTTGCGCGTAAGAACCGGACTGAAAGACATATTCAGTGTAAATTCAAGTCACAGTTCCACTGGATGGGAAGGTATTCTGATCCAAAATGAGACAATTTTCAGCACCACAAGCCGTTGTCGTCTCACAATCAGATTGATAACGCGCTCTCAATAGACACTGATACTAACAACGCAAAAAGCGGACGAAGTCGCAACGCTCATGTTCAAGGAGGAGCAATTCATCGAAACACGTCGACGCGTGTGAAACTGACATGCATGAATTGCGATGCATTTTGCGTGACACTTGGACCTGACAGTTCTATATACGGAAACTTTGCTTCTGTTTGAAAATTGCCTATATGGTATACTTCATATCACAGTCGTAATCGGATAACTTTGAGGTCTACCAAAGACTGCAGATATGGCGTTGATCAATGTTTTACTTAACTATTTCGAGAATTGAAAGAGAAAAGGAGAAGCGAAACGTAAAAGAAAGAAAAACAAAATGAAAAAGGCGCAGCGAAAAGAGAAAAAGAAAAGACTTCCCACTCCCATCCATTACCATGCGGTGAAATCATGGCATTACCCTTCGGCGGTAAGTAAAATGACATCCGAGTATTATTCCATTTACTCACCATGAACAAATTTTTATGCTGTCTATATGAATTTCGCGTCCATCGTGGGGCCGCGTTAATGTAAGTAATGTATGGATTTGTTGCCAACTTTTGTATTAACGAACGCATACTTGATTGTTTCTTAGCGTAAAAGCTGTTCCTCATGGACGCAAAATTTATATAGACTAGCGTAAAAATTTGTTCAATAAACAGTAGCTGGGACTGGTACCATAGGACAGTAACATAATACGGTGAGAGTATTTTCCAAAGGATCCCATTATCACTGATCGACTAAATGGCATATACATTTAATTCGTCGCGTGTATGCTTGGAAACTGATTCGGAGTACAAAGCGATGATGCATCCCATCGGCTGTCCAAGAGGACTATGAGTGGCTGTCCGAAAGGCAAGCCCTTTGGAGGACGGTCGTGTCTCATCGGAACGTCCGAAAGTTTAGTAAATGCTGCGTGTCCGCACATCACACGCCATTTCTTTCAAACGACCCCTTCTAAATAAAACGAGTGCGTCCTCTTTAGAAGCATTTATGCTATCGTACAGCGGCGATCATTTCAATCAATCATATTTCTTAGAACATCGGCGGCCGCTCAAACGTTGCATATTTATTCGTCATCTTTTGATCCGGAAAACAATCTCATATCTACAAAGCTTCTGGACATCCGCCTTTAGAAATTGTGATGGGTCAATATTTATAACTTCAGATAGACGTCTTCCCTTTCTGACTATATTATGAACTCCGATTGATAGTTGTAATTCATTGACCCTGCTATGCGCACGCTATTGATGCTGATTTCTAGTTGAAGGGCTTGAAATAGAGTTTCGGAGCTCCAAAACGCATTATAATTGCGCAGTAGGCTGACAACATCTTTCTCTGACAACATCTTTCTCTCTACTTGTGCTCACGCACTGTCGATGTCCTATCAAATATCGCATTCTTCCGCTATGGACATTCCATTGAACCTGTTTTGTCTGGTCGATGGTGAACCTTTATCAAGGGCATTCGAAATTGAGATTGATTCGACAGCCAGTGTCAGCCGCCTTAAAAAACTGATCAAGAGCGAAAATGCTTACGGTTTTAAAGATATTGCTGCAGATAAGCTTACGCTCTGGCGTGTGTCAATTCCTGAAGACAAGGAAGGCTGTTCCGTTACGGTCAGTGAGCTGGAAGTGAAGACAGCGTTGGCACGCCCAAGGACACGACTTTCAGAGCTGTTTCCAGAACCGCCCGACGACATGACGTATATCATTGTACAACGGCCTCCACCAGGTAATGACACGTTGCTACTCGCTTGCATTCATGATCTTTCTCACATCATTTCATTTGCTTTGTGCCGTTACGCTGTCTACGTTGTTTAGCCTCATCGTCGACACGCGATCTTCGACCGCCGGCCCCTTCTCAAAGCATATCTGGTGAGTTTATGCGTTAATATTTAATTTCTTTTCATTCACCAACAATGATAGACCTGATCGAGAAGATCGAGACTGATTTCTTCTCGAAGCGTCCCTATCTATCTGCTTTTCTGGAAGCCTTTGCTTTGGGCATCGTTGACATACCTAGGACTGAAGGCAATCTACCGGGGTTGCCTATCGTACGGAGGAGGGAGGAGCATCAATCTAGAGGACCTCGACCATCGTTTCTTTTGTTGCAGCCGTCAGAACCGTTTGGCAACACCACGACAAGAACATCGGAAGAGACTGCAAAAAGAATTCCCGGTGAACCGGTAAACTTGTTGCCACTCTTTGGTGTTAGTGGATGTGGTAAAACGCGAACGGTAATCGAGCTGTTGCAAAGCAGTGGGGCTTCTATTTCAACGCCAGTAGTACAGATCGGGGTTCAGCGGATATGGAGTCGCTCCTAACCTCCCGGATGCAGATGAAAAATACGTATGACGGCAACCATAAGGACCACCATGATCTTCAGAAGAAGTAAGCGTATAATGATTCTCGAACGGTGTTTGAAAATCAGCAACAGTAAGACATTTACTCCTGAGAGGTGGATGCTCCTCCAAGTCTGTCCGTATGCCTTCACCTACGAGGGAACAGCAATCGATGACATCTTTAACTCCGTCTTCACAGATATTGTAGCAGTAATTTACAAAGATAAAGCCTACTACAACAATCTTTCTGAATATTTGGACACGAGTTTCGACCGTGTAATGGCTCTGCTCGGAACCCGTGGGTTTAATATCGGAATAGACAACAAGTTCCTGATAGTTCTCGACGAAGCACAGACTCTGCAAGATATTGGATATGGCGATTATATCTCTACGCAAAAGGATGAACCGCGGTCACTTCTATCTCCGATACTGCATGGATTCCGATGTATATCAAGGAACAAATATCTCTACTGCATAATTCCATGTGGAACTGGACTCAGTCATTTCGATCTAGAATGGGTAAGTGATTCGGGAGATGCCATCAAAACCGATCCATACACTAGTGACACCGTATTAGATCAATGCGTGATCGATTTTCCTGGATGGGAAGATAGGGATTCCATCCGTGCGTTCATCAATAACATTGGCGAGCAGTTGGGGAACGATGCATTAACCTTTTTAAGCAACTTACTACCACCAGAAGCTATCAATCAACTGTTCAGGCGACTTCGAAGCAGATTTAGGCCAATTGTTACTGTAATCGAACTCGTGAACGAAGCGATCAATAGTAGCAGTGAGACGAGCATGGCAAATGACAGTTGGCGGAAGCATATGAATACGGTATTGGACAGGCTGACTGCGTATCCAAATGGCAATGGGATGACAACGCGTCGAGGGAATATCTGCGTCGAGCTTGATCGTGTTCATCAGGTAACTGTGCTAAATAAAGAGCGTTCCCCAAATTGTTTCAACATGATGAATATTGTCACAACGGCTGTCGCTAGTATGCGAACACGAGGTGTTGTGCACCAAGTAACTGGAGGTGTCCCCTTGTTGGTCGAAGCTTCCATCGGGCGTCTTCGTTCTTTAAAGTCGTGGCCCGAAAACCTTCTAACCATATCTATTGATAAGCAGGCAGAAGAGATCATTGACCATCCAACTATTACCACCGTCATCGATGAACCCTTTGTCTACGATGGAGCAATCAACTATTTCAATCACTGCGATCCGCAATTTCTAAGGCGCTTTGAAAACTTTATAACACCAATGGAGAACGCAAGCGTGAAAGGTGTCCTTTGGGAGGAGTTGTACCTTGGGTGTTGATAAACGTCTTGCGTGGAAAAAAGCTTGGAGATGTGGAAGACCTTTTCAGATGGAAGACAGAGAGGGTGATGCAGATGCTTGACGAGGAGATAGTAATCGCGAACTGGAATGAGCGAAACATTTGAATTATGAATAGCGCAACCTCCATGACAGCATTTCTTGACGCTCATATGAATGCTATGGAGATAGATGATGAGGAACGTATGGCGCCGTTCTTCTTTCCCGATTCTCATACATCAGGACCAGATCTAGTGTTCGTTTTACGGATTGGCAGGACAAAGTACCCGGTATTTCTGCAAGCGAAATTCTGGAACCAGGAACGGTTATCACCAAGTACCATCAAAAAGGCCATGAGCACAACCTTGGCGACAAAAGTGAATCAGCCTTTAGAGGAATATTGTCCTAACGGATGTTATTTTTCGATGATTGTGACATTCCCCTCAGAAGCAGCTGAAATCGAAGTGTCCGATCTGCAGTTGACAGATGGTCTCGAACCAATACTCATGGTCCTTGACAAAAGCAACGGCAAAAGACTTATTGGTGAAGTTTACAGTAAGTTTGTTGAGTATATCCGTACCAAAAAAGAATGAAGATAGCCGAGTAAAATCCCCCCAAAAAAATATGAAGATAACCGAGTAAAATTCTCAAATACATCTCTCTTGATCGGGGACTGTAATACTTGTACTATTTGCTATCGATTTTGTGGATTTTGTTTGATTTACTTGTTGATAATAGACAGGAGGTCCTCTCTTTGTTTCGAGTGAAAGTAAGAGATATTTACATTGTTTACGCGTCTGTGATTATTATGTTCTACCCGTGGGTTGCTGATTCGGAGGTTACAACCTTACTCCTGGACAATACGCTTGATCATCGTACTTGTCTTTGATTTGGACATTATGCCATATTTAGGTATGGATCTATGCCCTCATACGAGGACTATACAACGAATTTGACGAAAAAGATTTATGAGATCTGATTCAAAAGCATGGCTTCTATCTTATTAATTCCCTCGTTCATTAAGACAAGGCTAAGTCCACTGAGGGATAGTCATTGTGGAAGACATAGTCATCATAGATGAACATGAAATGGATTCTGTTTTACGAACTTTATGCAGGAATATTAACGCCGATTTTTCTATAAGCTCATCTACTTTGCTGGATAGAAACGCTCGAGTTATCTACGAATACCATTAGCTAATTGAATATAATACGCGAAAAAAAAATACTGGTTTTTGAGCACACGTTTATGTCATCCACGTACTATTTTGCGTCGACACCAACTCAAACCTGCGGTGAGGAGCACCATATCTTTGCCCAGAGAGTCAGGTACATTTACTTCTGAATCAAAGGTGTGTTGCGCTGGCCCATTGTAATAGATTCCCCAACGCGCCAATCGGAACGCGTGAGATGGCAGTATTTAAAGGGACGCATGAATCCTTTTTTTTTTTTTTTGGCTCTGTTCATTTTACATCCCCGATATGTACTTTTAATGGAATACGCATCCAGGATCACTCATGTCTTTTGATGTACTGTTTAGCCTGTATGACCTCTGTCCCGAACCGTCTCAGCTGTGATGGCGTCTTTACCCATCACTCAAGTAAGTAAAATAAACATTGTCGCACTCAGTATCATTCATCTTGTACAATGGATCGCTGGACGTTGTATCGCTTCAAGCCCTCTGCAGTGCGCTACAATTGGTCACTCTTCAGTGCCAATCTTCTCCCCTCTCCCACTTCCGCCCATCACGATGCGGGGTGGGGGAAACTAAACTGACGTCCAAATATTATTCCATTTACTCACTATGAACAAATCTTTATGCTGTCTATATGAAGTTCGCGTCCATCGCGGGGCCGCGTTAATGTAAGTAGTGTATGGATCTGTTGCCAACATATGTATTAACAAACGCATACTTGACTTTTTTATCGCAAAAGTGGCTCCTCATGGACGCAAAATTTATATAGATTAGCGTAAAACTTGGATCAAAACTGTTATTGAATTTTTAAATGACTGTGAGCGGGTCGCTAATTAAGCATGCCCGCTCTAGCCAGGTCTGAAAGAAGATGAATGGAAAAAAGCCTTTGTAGCAAAGGGGAAAAAAGACAAAAGCGAAGGGGAAAGATCTATAGATGTAGGGCGGGAAGAGGAAGGACAGAAGGATCTGTTCAGGTGAGGTAGACGTGAGAGTTAGCAATGAGAGAAGAAACGTAAGCGTAAAAATTTATTCAATGAACAGTATAGTACTTGCCCCTGAGTTGCCTCTGACTGCACTGTGAACTATGACGCAAGACTTGCTGACCATTGTCCAAACAGTACCGTCTCCTGTGTCTGTCGGCGCGAAGACGGGGCATTTTTAAACTGTATGAAATACCGTCAGTGGAACGTAAAGCGACAACCATGATGCTAGATATCAACGTTCGCAACTTATCGTAGGAACTTGGAGGTGCTGGGTTCCTTAATCACAGTTGCTGCAGATCTTACTCGTATTATACTCATCAACGAGTACAACCAACGCTTCCTGACATAACGCCCTGCGGAATTTCTTTGATTTTTCATATATGAGAAGCTCCTGATTACCATGATAGAAAGATACAGAACTTCACAGGGCATGGCGTTTCATTCCCGGCTTCAGATCCACGTCATCACGAGGGATAATCTCAGGACGTCCATCTCTTTCCATAACACCCCTCTTTCGTTTCCGGCTCGAAGCATTTGTTTGAGAACGGGTTCATCATATTTCTATTGACTAATTTAGCATGTGCAATACCTCCACAGGCTTACATCAGGGACAATGTTATGAACAAATTTGTTGGTTAGCCTGGATAGAGTCGGCGCTCTTGCACTACTTATTGTGAGCAGTCGCTCACGGTGCTCATAGGACCCATTAAACCGTTGCAGTCTTGTAAAATCTGTTAGCTGTAATATACAGCACTTGAAGTCAAGATCTACCTGGTATGAACGGCATTGAGTGTTCCTATGTATCTTTGGAATTTGGTCATACAGCAGACTTTCGCAGGGTAGTCGTTTCGAAATGCATAAAATGGCTCAATTACTGATGCTCTACGAGCCACGAGTTCCTTTTTGACATCTCCGTTTGAATAGCGACAGTTTCCTGTGATATTTTAGAAATTCACGACCAAGCACAACAATTTACCCACTGATACTGCCAATTAATAATGGAAGCACAATGCTGCTAAAGGAGTTCGGCATCTCTCAGAGGAGCATTCGTATTAGCCGCCGTATACATTGAACGTATATCTGAAGTCTATGTCAGCAAATGTACGTACTTCTATCGATTATGATATGGTAGCTGGATCCAGGCCAATTATCTTTGTTCCGTTGGACCTCTCTTCAAACAGACCTCTGGAATCTTCTTTAGGTGGTATACTCCCCTTGTACAGTTACTGAGAGCTAGGCCTCGTCACAACATCTAAAAGTCGCGTTGCGACGAAGGGGTAGCGTCTGGATTGGACATATCAGTACATCTCCAAACAACTGATACATCTTACTTACATAAACGACGCCTATCAAACAGAACATCCGACGTTACGCCATTTGTTTGAAAGAAGTGGGACAAGTAGTACAGCGATCTTGTCGCATTTCGGGCAGCTGCCAGATATTTGAACATCTCTCGAACGTTACAGCCCCGTGTTACCATCTGCTTACCATCTCCATCCATTTTGTTGACATCTACCGATGTCAAATACTGCTTTCCAAGGTCTCTCTCGCGAGGCTGATTCACGCATTTGGAGCTCGAACTCACGCAGCGATATCATTTCCATAGCCGATTCACGGAGACTCAAAGACTGGTTGATAATTGCATACTATCAGACTTCATTAAAGACCTCTAAGCTCTCTATCTAACTATTCTGTAGCTTACGTTACATAAGTGTCTCTAAGAGGCAGACACTGAGTGTGCGTAGTGATTCTTCAAATTATTATCCTCGCCGTCACTTGATTCAGATGGACGTTGAAGCTTCGTTTCTTTCTTATAAGAAAGTTCAGATATGACTGTAATAATTATCCTTCCTCCTCATATCCTTTGTCGAACCACTGCGGAACATTAAGGAAATAAAGCTGATGCGATAATAAGTTGCTTGACAAAATGATATTCCATCATCTATCATTTTGTGGACAATAATATTGTCAACATGTCGTTGTATGCGAAGGACGTGGTTGGATCAGATATAATTCGCGGTAGTGAGCCGAAACATACGTCATACAAACGAATTGAACGAAGAGGTCTTGGTACATGAATGACAAATGTTCGAGAGCCTCATCTATAACAGAAGACACCTTCCTCGCTTTATCACATACAGATTATCAGCTTAAGTTATCGACTTTTCTCCTCACCGAAAGTATAATTATAACGCGCGCCAACTGTAATTTCTACCAGTATTTGTTATCTTTGGAGATGACTTATATGAAATGTAGCGTCGTCTTTGTGTTTGCTTACGATGCAGGGACACGAGTAACAATAAGGCTACATCAAGGTAATATATGTCTCTAACATAGTTTTCTTAGTAATGTTATGGGTTTGCAATGCTCTGGCTGACCATGCTCGAGGATGTCTTGTTTCTGAACTGCGTGAGATGTCTACTATAAAACTCGAAAAAGATGGCGAGTCAGTCTTTGCTTTATTTTTGACGATATTAAACGTCTCCTTGAACTTGAGGGACAGACTTACGCAAACATTGTCTATTCTGGAGAAATTTTGTTCTATTATCATGCTGGCTTCACTCTCCGTTTCCCTGGAAAGGAAGAACATAAACATAAAAGAGAAGACCAGCATCTTTGGTTCATATTTACGGCTCTTTCTTCTTAAAAAAAGAGAAATGAGTCTCTCCCTGCACATATGGAGATTCATTATTGGTTCCTTTACTATGTATGTTTCTTCTCTAGTACTTTCTGCAGAAAGCAGCACTACTGTTTTTGAAGGGAAGTGGTACAACACAGGCTTATCCGAAAACTCTTACGACTTCTACGTCGACGTGCTTAGCATTTTTGCATTAGAAATGAAATGCGTACAGCTTCAATTTACAGACAACAATAACGAACCGATAGAAGGCACTGAAACCCTGACTGTGCAAAAGGTCGGCACTGAGGCTACGGGCGACTTTATTCTGAGGGAAGGATATGTACAAAAATCCAAACCTGACCGTCATAGAATTTTTGATATTGAGTACATCGATTGTAAGCACGGAAATGAAATTATGTGGTTCTTGAATATTTTAATGGCCTGCTAGATACAATGACCTTCGACACTGCTATGTTGCTTCCTCTATATGTCCTCATCAATAATGCGGGCACTATCGATTTCCTGCCTGGCTCTATAAAAACTGTGGCTCCAGAAAAGGTCAAAATGATTTCCTTGCAAAATGACAATAATGTTGATGCAATACTCTTCTGGGTCAATCTGAAGGATCTGCAAGCCTCCCTCGTTTCAACCCATGTGAAATTGCCTACAGAAGGGATCTTCGTATCCCTGTATACTAGGACACCCTACATTGATGACACTGTTTTTGATTTTTATCAAGAGCAGTCTGCTATTTATACTGGCAGTCCCGATCCACTCGTGAAATTTGGCGAACAATGTATTGTGGACTGACATGTCGGACTGCAACGGTTTGTAATGAAATAACGTGACGAAGCATGTCGATTTCCTATGCATTGTGCCAGAATGGAATAAAAAAAAGCGACGAAATGGGTTCCTGAATGTGGTCTACAGGAGACAGCAATAACGTTTTATTTGTGCATCATTAAAATCAAATCATTTTGCCATATCAAGCGACGTTACATTCTGGTCGCCCGTCGTACGAAATTAGCTGCGTGTTGATGGTAATATTAGTCTTACCTTTGAGCATTATTGTACCGTAGCTTGCGTTTCTTGTTGGGAATTGGCGTTTCAACAGGCAAAGTTGGCAGGGCTTCTCGCTCTCTCTGTCTCCTGTAACGAGTACCATAGATTAAAGAGGACGATATCTTGACTTACTCTCGCATGAGAATCATATGCAGGATCGATACTGCAGACTATGTCATTACTACGCAAAATATTCTTTCAGTTTACCTTAGACCATCGTTTACATTCGAGTGTCGCACCCCTCGTGATTGGAAGGCGCTCCACTTCGTGCGAAGCAAAAAGTCAGCTGCCCGGTGTCCACTGCATTGCTTTTGCATTATGGCGTATTCAGCAGATGCCCTTTCTAGTAATTCTATCGCCTTCTCCTTTTCTCGCATAGGAACATCGGCTGACCAGCGTAACTTTGGGACTTTGCTCTCATCATTCGTCACTCGTTCTTCTAGCTTACAAATAGTTTGGAGAGCTAAATGGTCAGCGACGCTCTCCAACGCCTCAAGGCTCAGGGAACCATCTTCTTTAGGAGACCCTTTTGTCAGAACGAGGCAGACGACGTGCTTCTTTACGATGTCTGCCTTAACACGTTTCCCAGTACGCGAAACCTCTGTTGGACGAGGAATCAATAAGCCAGTAGGGGAACCTGGTCCTTCGGTAATAGTTGGAGTCACAGTGGTTCCACCCTTCTCTAAAGCGCAGAGACGGGATTCAATGCTTTGGAGGCGGTCCATTATTTCAGCATGCTGCTCTTCCAGCTTCTTCAAAATTAATGCTCCTAACAGGACGGGACACTGCTTCATCTCGAGCTTGGATGGGACACTTAGGTCTGGACGCTTCTTGATCCCGAGGGACGAAGATATCAGTCGAGACGGGACGGGCCTTGGGATTTCGGGACAATATCCGGAGCTTTATCAAGATGATATCGTAAGAGTTGTTGGTTTTTGACATTCTTGATACTTGCGAAACTCAAGTTATTAAAAAATCACAAATTATATATTTTCATGGAAAGAGAAAATAGCACGTACGATAAGAACGTGACTCAACCGCAAAAAGCACAGTAAATCACTCATTCTTCTTCTATTCCTCTTACTATACAAGTAAACCAGTGAACAAAGTCCTTCTCCAAATTGTCAGAGGGATTTCTTCCTCTGCTTTTTTGCTGAAATGCCTCCAAAAAAGTTGCAAAAAGGGTAAGCTTGTAATATCAAACGTATAACACTTGATAATCGTTAATGTACTTAATAGCAAAGGGAAGGCTGTTGCTACTAAGAAATCTCCAACTCCAGTAGACTCGTTAAGTCGGAACAGTATCATTTCACAGTCTTAATACGCTCGCTTTTTTGTCTAGTGGGTCTGATGATGATTCACAACTTCAATTAGCCGTCCAGCTTAGCCGTCAGAGCCGCATGCTATCATCCACCGTTGCTGGTCCTTCCTCTGCTGCTGGCCCTTCCTCTGCTGCTGGCCCTTCCTCTGCTGCTGGCCCTTCCTCTGCTGCTGGCCCTTCCTCTGCTGCTGCTCCTTCATCATCTGCTAGCGATCATGATTACTCAGGGATGTCTAACTTGCAAATAATCTCACACAAGAAACGCAAGAAGAAGGAAATAACTTGACGAACTTGAACGTAAAAGACAGGAACGCGAACAGCAGATACAGCAAGGTAAAGCGCAAACTATCATAATTTATTAGACCAATTTATTTATTTCGTATTAGCAATCTGCAAACGCTGTGGAAGGGCAGGCCATCGCGATGCACGAAGTAGAAGTTGCCGCACTTAATAACAGATTCGATCCTAATGCGCAGGAAGGTAACTACGCCATACATGACTTCGAAGATAAGTTATCTATTTCGGATCCTATAGACAATACTGTTGCTGGTAGCTCTCTTTCCACCCGTAAACGAAAGTTATAACAAGTCGAAAAGGATATTTCGAAACAAGCGAGACAAGAGGGAAGCGTCGGAAAACAGCAGCAATCCAGAACGTAGCGTCAAATCAATGCAGCAGCTGCCTGGAGAAGGGAATTTATCAACAGCAAGTACCACATGGTTCACGAAGAAGTCGACACTGTCCCGATCACACCGAAACATTAAATGAACGACTCAAACGTTACCGGGAGAAAAGCATCGGCGCTTTGTTCGGAAGATCGGATTAGATACGATATTGCGTTTGACAGGACATCAAAAGGACCAATTTATGCAGCATATCAGTAATCTGGTCGATTTCCAGCGCGAGGTGGCGATCAAATCACAGTGGTTTGCAATATATTACGTTCTACAGATACTTGACAACGACCAAGAGGTGCCACCAATACTGTTCTCTCAGTACTTTTTCTATGCATGTATGCAGCTTGTCTTGGGAAGGAATATCACCAGCAGCAACCGGAAGTTACCCAGAGAAGACATGACCGAATCTTTCACTGCATTTGTTCAACAATTTCCTCATTTTCTTGTAACGAGACAGTACCAATATTCCCATGCGTTAACGCCGTTAGCCGTACAGTCAGCTACTATTTTCACAAACTCCGTTACCGAAACGTTCGAATCTCCCGCAATCAAATACTTTCATTTTAGGCTGAGAGACCTTGTAGAGGTATGTAGATATATTGTCATTACCGTTATGATTGACTCATACTCGTATGTAGGATATAACAAAGAAAGACGCCACTGCACTGGCTGGATATATCTACGACTACTGTGGAGGTGTTACGATCCCTGAGTGGCCGGAGGCTGTTCAGCATTCTGAAGTCCTGCAGATTGCAGTAGAAGGAATAATTGTCAGTTTTGACTCTGTGCCCCGACCAATCAATCTGGAAAATATATCTGCGCAGCCAGAAATATACCTTCGTAGTCTATATGACATGCTACAAGAATTACAAGCGTATAACACGCAGCAAACGGAGCTTGCAGAAGAGATCCAGACGGTTGCAACTCGAGGCTGGGCATTTGCTTTGATTCGGTCCATTGAAGAATTCGATGTACTTGGTCGTCGATACCGATCACGATTAGTGACAAAAATTGTGGAAGCTGTCAATTCATCTCAACCGACTCATCTCAACGCTGAGCGTTTATCATTCGAATCTCTTGAATACATACAGCATACTATTGATACCACTCGAGCTCAGATCAGCAATTCAATCCAATACGATCGTCAGATTGAGCAGTCCGGTTCGAGCAACATCGCTCGTGAGAACTGTTTTCGCCCTGAATTATTTACATTTGTCCAACAACAGAAGGTTTTCTCTTTGATGCCACAGTACGGTTTCAAGCGTCAATATGCCAGTATCGATATCGTAACCCTTCGACAATTGCTTCGTCAAAGTGGTGTTCAGTTACTACATAGTGGGGCTCGCCAACAGACACAAGAGCAACATAAGCAAGATACACGACAATTCGCAGCAGTCTTTGACCTCAACAAAATTCGATGCAGAAGGTAGTTAATATCTGGACCAAGATCATTTACTAATAACCTCTTTAGTCTCTTAGAGGACCTTGATTTGGATGAACCTCGAGAACTGTTCACAAACCTCGTAAGAACAGACGGCTATGCAATCGACTTTATATTTGCTCGCAGAACAACAGAGGAACAAGACTTACCAGATCTGGACGCCACAGACTTTGATGAATGGGAGCTTAATAACGTATTCGACTTATGGGGAGCTGACCAGGGGATGACGGAGATTTATGTAGCTAGTAATGGTCATCGAACAGAACCTCATGAAATTCGAAAGATGTCCACAGCAGAGTTTTATGTCATGGCTGGGTACAAGAAGACGAATGCGAATATCCTGCGAATTAAGCGCGAAAACGA
>JNDT01001469.1:0-26436 GCA_000697055.1 Saksenaea vasiformis B4078
GTATATGAAAAGACAAGCAAGATGCCGTTAATAGTATTTGGTGATGCTATGTTTGGGAAGGACGGCATGAAGTTCAAAGGTCACCGGTCAGGAGTTGTAGGGAAGCTGTGGAAGACGTTAAAAAGAAGAGAACAGAGAGGAGAACTAGTTGCAGTGAAGATGGACGAATATCTGACATCTCAGGTACCACTATATACATCGAATAGGACGTTAAAGCTGTTCATAGATATGTCACAACTGCAATAATCGAACACTGGAAAAGGTGACTACAGCGGACGGTGCTCCTCGTCATAGCATTCTAGTTTGCAAACACTGTGGAATGTTGTGGCAGAGGGATGTCAATGCGAGTAAGAATATGTTCGCAATTTCCGCGTCGATCTGGGCCGGAGAAGGAAGACCACAGCGTTTTTCAAGGCCACAATCACAATGAAAAGAAATCACCTTAACGAACACGGGTTCCCCTTTCGAGGGGATTAGGATTTTTACGGTAAGCTTGTCATGAGATAGGTGAAGCTTAGAACAATTTAACTGATCGATCTTTTAGGTGTTCGCATCGGTAAGTTCTCGTATGACGCAAAAATTCATTTTAGGCGGCGCAAACTCATTTTTAAAAACCAGTATAAAAGGGAATACAGCGTTAGTTCAATTTAGCCACCAAAGGCAGCCAAAAATTTGTTGGTTTCTCAGACATATCCTATGGTGTGCTGTGCCTTCTGCTTTACTGCTTTACTGCACCCCGAAAAGGAAAGGATGCACCTTTGGCCACGTTTTTTGTTGTCGTGACGATATTATATCATATCGGCAATGTCCGAGAACCATAACCTGTCATGTCATTCATGCATTACGACGTATGAAGTCATTCTAGACAGAGACACTTGACTTGTCGACAGACGATGACATTAATTCGTGCCATTAGTAACCTTATTGGCGATAAGTGGGTTTGTTTCAATGGTAGCCGGATTGACCATTCAGCTGTCTAGTCTTTTGTCCACATTAGCAAAGGCAGAATGTTGGACAGAGTGTAAACGACGCCCTTTGTTATGATCAAAAGACTTGAGTTAAGAGAATATACGGCGTAACTGGCTAATGTGTGAAGCCTTGTCTTTTATACGTCGTTCGGCCTGCACGATATCTATGCTAAAGCAGCTGGATTGTACGCGTTCCTCGCCTCATACATAACTCAAGTGAAAGTAGCGACGATTCGCACGAAGAGATATGTTGTATCAGGAAGATAATCCTTCCAAAAAGGTGATTGTCACCTGGATCTAGATTTCCCTCAAACCAGAGAAGTGTGAGAAGATTTGGACAGATGGTGTTGTACAAACACTGGATTTCAAAGATGCTCAGCGTTGACACCAGATGAAATTGCGCTTGGAAACAGCGCTTTTCACGCTAATCTAACGTTAAGATATCCCTGGAACACGAAATTTATTTAAAGCAGCGTAAATCTCCTTTTTCAAATGAACAGTAACTTGCAGAGCCATCCTCCTTTCATCCGCCGGTGCACAAGTGGGATAATCGTTTTGACTGTAGAAAGTTTTGTGAAACTCTCCAAATAAAGCCGGCGTAAAATAATGGTGTGGTTGTATGGACCTGATTAAGCTATTTGCCTGGCAATTGTTCGCTCATACCGGTTGTAGACCAGGGAACATTGTGCGAGTAGACGTGCGATACCGATAATAGACAAGCCCTTGATTTTTGTCCTTCTACACCTATCCTCTGTGTCACAACATTCTCCCCAGAATTGCGCCAGAGTAAAATAATAGAACTTACGTAACATGAGCGCCACGCGACAGTATAAAGTGCTCTACAATCGGAGAAGTATGCCGCGTGCGTTGTGAAAAATGTAAAAGGGTGGTGTCTATTTAACGTGAGCGAATTTTGGCCGTTTTATTGGCACATCCATTGATCCTTCGTTCTCTCAGATAGACGTTGCATCAGCACAATACTGTAGATCACCTCACTGAACATGGTTTATTTTTTATTTTTTTGCACACGTAGGCATCAATCAAGTGTCGCTGAGAATAATCGTGCAGTCATGAGAATAATGATCCAAAGCGCATAAAAGGCATGCTTGGATAAGGCATGCGCGGCAAAATGGATAATCGCAAAAATTCCCGATCCCTAATTCTAATACTTTCTCATTGAGACGTGTGCCAATAGTATCAATATCCTGAAGACATGGAACGCATCCACGTTGGACCGAAACGTCACGTGTGGGTGTGCTGCAAAACGGAAAGGAATTTTTGTACAAAAATGGAAAAAAAGGCAAATGAGGCAATGGAGAGATTTTATGCTTGGAATAATACGCTGGTACAGGAGGAGAATGCTATTTTACAAGGGATTTGCATTTGTTTGTAATGTTACTGCGAATGTTTGCATGGCATTTTATCATCAGCTTTCTTGATCCGCCTCAATGGACGAGGGTTCTTCAGGCTAGACGTTGGTGTTGGTGCTAGCTCCTTCCATACAAAGCATGAATTGCCCTCAATATGGTGTTTCGGCTTCCGACCACGCTTTTTCCTTGGTACATGAAGGATTGTATCCATGGTAAAGCTAGTGAATGCAGCCATTGATCCATTAATGACAGTATCTGATTCGGCTGATATCGGAGGACGATGATCTCGTTTTGGTGTGTTGACATCCCAGACGGTCGGGGCCAGAAAGATCCAGCTTCCTTCATCTGTTGATTCGCGTACATTAGGTGGTCGACCTCGGCGTCGTTTAAGAATTGGCTGTCCCGTTGGTGAAAAGGTAATCTGAGTGCATGGCGCACGACTAGCAGCTACAGAAGATTTTGCCATTGATGTTATTACCGTTGTTGCAGATGATGTTGATGTGGCGGAGGATGTGGTAGAAGGTTGCTCCGTACAGCTCGGGAGCTGATTAAATAATGCCGGCGGCGCGGGTGATGACCGTTTCGCTGTAGGTTTTAGAGTGTCCTGAGTTTGTAAAGAAGGCAATGAAAGCGAGTCTGAAAAGGGAGAGCGAGGAGATGGTGAAGAAGATCGAGATGAAGAAGCATAAGAATCAATAGGTGATAGAAGAGGAGATAATGATAATTTGCGATATGGGCTAAAACAAGGTGATTTCTGCATTTGCGGAGTAGGTGGTGATAAACTCAATGTTGGCGGTTTAGGTGGCGAAGAGAATGAAAGCAAAGTAGATATCGGTGGAAGTGTAGGTTGATCCATAACAAAGGAGAAAAGTAAAGGAGAGAAGAAGGATGCTCGATTACCCAAATATGAACAAAAAATGTTGCCCAGGGTTAAACAAAAAGCTAGAAAGGAAGTTCGAGAAGGATTCTAAATTCAATCAGAAATTTCAAATGCCGTATTCATTTCTTGTCCTTCTTCAGTCCATTGTGGAGATCAAGCCACGTTGTACAAATTTTATACACTTTACTTGCGCCGCTTGATTGCGTATCTGGTAACATGATCCACTAATTCAGTATAGCCAAGCAACCTAACTATGTCAAATTTCGAAACTTCTTAAGTTTCTGCTAAACTAAAAGCGAAGAAAACTTATAACGGGATGTATCAGTTGTTACTTATAGACAAGCATTTGATCAATGTGTTCGGAACTCCGCCAAACATTGAGGCGACTTCAGCTTTTCTTGGCTTTTGATACTTATCGTTGCACTGTTATGTGTGGTTCATAAAACAACGTTTTGCACTACCACTCTGAACAGATTTCCATACATGAAGAGTCAAGTTTCCTCTAAGAAAGAATCAAAACACACATTCATCACAAGATTTATTCGAGCAGCATGAAAGTTCATTCATGGTTAGAGTATCGATGATACTTGAATGCAAGTTTACCTAACGTCAAAGGATGATTTCAGCGCTGGATAGAGATATTTGCCGCGTCATTACCGGTGGGTCACGTTAGAAAAGGAGCCATCGGCTTCCAGAAGTGGTAAGATGTAAGGATAATGCACCTAAGGGTCTTGGAGCGATGCAGTGACTGGTAGGCCTTGTGAACTCAATGAAAGAAATCCGCGATTTGCTTACTTTGTAACGAACAGGAAACCCTAGCAGACAAGATGGCTCATGCGGGCTAAAAGCCACACAGAATACATTAGCGATCTTACATATATCCGTTGGAAAGGCTTATGAAAGACATATGGTAATGTGAAGCTTGCTCAAAAAGAAGCTGTTTCCCAGGGCAGAGTTCACTTGAAGTTAACACAAGGGTATCTTTTAACCGGAATAAATACCCATAAAAGTTCCGTGTACAAGCTTTGGACTCTTTCATAGATCTGTTTCACTTGCAAGAGGAAATGTGGAGGTCGTCATCATTTCGATGATCGCTTCTGATAGCAGACGATATGATTATGACTGGAATCTGCTAGATGTTTGACTGCAGTGGGATTGGACAAAAATGCCGCTAAAGAAAGTAGGTACATTTAAAAGAGAAGGAAGAAAGAATATGCTGAATCCTGACGGAATTGTGGATCTAATCAGTCTCTGTTCCGGTAGGAAGCTCAGCATAGCAACTTGGTGGCCTAGGAATCTTCTCTCGAAAAGTAAACAGATCACATCACCTTATCAGTTCGCAGTATCTAAGCAGCTATAATTAGAAAGGATGAAGCGGTCCAGATCAAGAGTCGCTTGTCGTCCGTGCACATCGTTCCTTTACTTTGTAAGATAATAGATGCTATCGTAAACTAGATTGGACAGGGAGAGACAACACTTCTATTGGAAAAGTTTTTTTTGTCTCCAGATCCTGTTGCCCGTGAGAACCACTACACTAATTATGTTAATAGGACATCCTTATGCAACAGCTCCTAGAAACCTTTCCTCGTATTTTCTCAACACCTATTGTCAAAGCACTTCCAACTTCTAATCTTCTAATCATGCTTAAACTTTTACTCACTGAGATAACTATACTCTTTTTAAACATTAAACTACATCCAAGTTAGTCTACAAATTAAGGCAGACATTAGTAACAGCAATGCAAGTAAAACCTTAAATCAGTTTAAGTTGGCAATACATGTTTGAAATGTTTTGAGTACTTTAGAGGCATTTGATCATCCATAATGGGACATCATCGAATAGCTTTGTATATTCCTTGTCCACTATATTTTGAAGTTTTAGTGTAGCAGACATAAACATAACTACATGTACTTCTTTGATCTTGCAGCATTCGAGAGAATGTGTATGGTATTAGTATGAAGGCAATGTCAAGTGTTTTGCACAGGGTCTAACTATTAAATAAATAAAAAAACATATATAAAAAACAACCGACAAGCACATACAGTGGAGCTGAAACTAAGGAATGGTTACATAGAGAAAAACCCTAATTTTACCGCAGAGAGTTTAAGGGGTCGCCCCCGATTTTTCATTGAGCATGGTGCTAACAGATAAAATTTTGCGCCTCATAAGCCAAAGGGGTACACTGGCTGTCCCAGTGCAATATCCATTCCCAGCCACTCGGAGCGACGTTTTGGTAGATGGAAACTACGTATGGAGTAGGTGATAGCAAAATATGGAAACAGCATCCTATCGGTAAGACTATTGATGGGGTGAAGGACGCGATTCGGATCTTCTATTTCAGAACTTTGACTACTTATGGGTACAGAAAATTTTTTATGGTAATTTCACAACTTGTCAAGTGATCAATTCTTGACAAAACAATAAACATATGGTAACAATGAAATCATTACTGTAAGGCTACACTCCCATCGCACCGTCTCTCGAGCTCTGCGATCAATGGTGGTCACCATAGATGCATTTCAAGATAACCCATGCGCGTTTCCAAGGCTTAACATATGCTCGTGTGGGATACACTGTTGCTTGTTGGAGGGATTTTCCAATAGAAGTGTAAACTGCGCATGCGGCTTGGACACCTCCCTGGCTTTCTTGGGGCAAACGGAGGATTCCACGGCTTGCTCGCTGGTAGATGTCGTCGGCTTCGCGCACTAACCCCAGGCTTAATTCGCGAAGGCGTGCGTCATATATGTTGCGTGCTGCACCTTGTAGTAGATACTTGTGTTCATCCTCATTTAACCAAGTACGTGGAACGTAGCAACGTCCCAACTGCTGACTGTCCGTTACGATATCACGAGCAATATTGGTAAGTTGGAGGGCAAGACCCATATCGCGTGCTCTTCCGATAATCCACCGTATGCAGCTCACATCTGTCTTGCCGTTACTGAAGAGGAAGATTCGGGTGCACATTTCGCCGATGCTGCTGGCCACACATGCAGAGTACTTGAGTAAGTCTTGTGTCGTGGCAATAGAGCGGCCTTCTAGATCCCATATATATCCATCTAGGAGCTCTTCGACTGCGCCCACTTCCAAGATGGGTCGGAGGAGGGTGAAGCTTCGGAATGCTGCTAGACATGAGGATGGAAGGTCATCATAGGCTTCCCACTGGATCTTCGGATTACTTGACTTTTGACTAAATAGCTCATGGACAAATCGCCGGACGGACTGTATCTGGCGTTTGCGCTGCTCCACTGGCACACTTTCGTCATCGCAAAGGTCGTCTGTCGCGCGACAAAATCCGTAGAGTACACCAAGATCTTGCCGTATATTGAAAGAAAATACCACAGAGGCGTTGTGAAAGGAGTGCGACGATTTTTTGAGAATATCCCAAGTTATTCTCAGATCACACAAGGGTTGAGGATCCAAGGCTTGGTCGGACTGCAAAAAAGCTCGTGTGAGGTCGAGCAAATGTGATAGAAACGTATGGTCTTCATTGCTGAGGTTAACATTCGATATCTTGTACATATGTAGTATCGCATGGGCACGATCAATGGCACACGTGGCAAAGACCAGGACGGTGTTGATTAACAAAAAGAACATGAATTCTTCTAGTGGAAGATGCTGAACGACCATAAGACCGGTGCTCGTGCGTAGTGCAATATGCCATGTGCCCGCAGCAATGGCAACTTTGTCAACCCAGCATAGAAAGGAAGTAGGAACCAAGATGGAGATCAATACAGCCTGCCAGCGACGGCAAATGTATTCTCCTGCACCAAACCAGAGCAGACCCAGCACGGGGCACACGTACCACAGGATACAGGCGCCATAGAATCGATGTGTCTCAGGCACAGCAACAATCTATAATCCAAATCGAACGTTAGAGAGAAAGCAAGTAATGCGGGTTGTCGGTAATGTACCCATGCTTTGGCGCCCATGCCTAGAAAAGCGACGATCGGTAGATAGCGAATACACATTGATTTGAACATCGGAGCATTAGGTACAATGAAGAAACTTGGAAGGTGCCATCGCATAACGAGATTTGCAAACGTAACCGTCATTATTGTCATGATAATAAAGAACATGTACTCTTCGACCGGGACATAACCCACGACGGCCATAACACAGTTTGGACAGTAAGACCATGCGCGATGATAGACGATGTAATTATCCCAGGGGGTGGCTGTGCCGAATGCCATGGCCGTTAAGAAGATGTATTTGAAGGTGTCTTGCGCAGTATGGAAAGGCCGATAAAGCAGCAGCAGTAACGTTAGCACTGGCACCGTGTAATACAAGTGAACTTCCATGTAAGTCAACATGGTTAAGGTTTAATGTGTACGTTGACGTTGAAGGGAGGAAAGTAGTAAAATTAGATGAGAAGTATTTTTTTTGGGCCTGTCAAGATGGCCTTTATAAAACAAAAGTGTGTCCTTTCCCGTTGAGCGCGAGACGAAGGGATACATGCAGCATGCAACTTTTTCATGAAGACGATACTTTCATTGTGTGCTATGTAATCCGGAAAGGCACCCAGCGTGCACTAAATCATAATTACGTAACGAGAGTTGTTTTTGAAGCTCACATCAATCACAGGGCATCCTTACTCAACATGTTTTCCCATACCATACAACTGCTGTCTTTCTCAAGTGATCATTTGCATGCTACATCGGAAATCCCAGACAAAGAAATGAACTGCAAAGTCATTGCGCCTAATGCAGCTTACGGGTTATGGCTTCTGTTTTACCTTTTGAGGCAAAAAAAGACCCTCCCCACTTACAGTGAAGCTATATATTTCACAGGATTCTAGAAGCACCCTATGTCCTTCTTCATGTCTCAGAAACACGTCATTATTATTGGTGCTGGTATCGGTGGTGTAGCTACTGCAGCAAGACTTGCCCGCGAGGGCTTCCAAGTAACTGTGCTAGAAAAAAACGAATTTGTCGGTGGCCGTTGCTCCCTTATCGAACATAATGGTCATCGGTTTGACCAAGGTCCGTCTTTGTACTTGATGCCAAAACTATTTGAAGAGGCTTTTGCAGACCTGGATGAAAGAATTGAAGACCACTTGGAACTCCTGCGGTGTCACAACAATTATAAAGTTCATTTTGAAGATGGCGACGCGATTCAGCTTTCATCGGACATGTCTCGTATGAAGACGGAAATGGAGCGAGTGGAAGGAGAAAGTGGATTTAGCAACTTTCTTAGCTTCCTGAGTGAAACGCATATTCATTATCAGCGAGGAACTGTTTTGGCGCTAAAACAGAACTTTGAATCTATATGGGATATGCTCAAGCTGAAGTATGCACCGGAGATATTCCAACTCCACCTATTTAGCAAGATCTATTCGCGTGCCTCAAAGTATTTCCAGACCAAGAAAATGCGTATGGCGTTTACGTTTCAGACAATGTACATGGGGTAAGGTGCTATCTGTTCTTCTTGTTATCCTTCTATTCACTATTCGATGCTATAGTATGTCGCCTTTTGACGCACCAGCCGTATATAGTCTGTTGCAGTATACAGAATTCGCAGAGGGTATCTGGTATCCGCGAGGAGGATTCAACATGGTGGTACAAAAATTAGCGCATATCGCAACCCAGAAGTACGGCGCCAGGTTTATCTACGAAGCTCCTGTGGCCCAGATCAACACAGCCGCAAAGCGTGTGACAGGCGTGACACTTGAGAATGGAGAGGTCATTGAAGCCGATGCTGTCGTGTGCAATGCCGATCTTGTCTATGCGTATCACCACCTCCTTCCCCCTTGCCAATGGACTCAGAACCGCCTAGCCAAACAAAAACTTACTTCGTCATCTATTTCCTTTTACTGGTCGCTCAAACAGGTGGTGCCACAATTGGATGTACACAACATTTTCCTAGCTGAAGCCTATCGTGAGAGCTTCGACGAAATCTTCCAAGATTACAGTTTACCCTCTGAAGCATCTTTCTATGTCAACGTGCCTTCGCGCATCGACCCTGCGGCAGCGCCAGAGAATAAGGACACCATGGTTGTGCTGGTACCAGTAGGGCATATGCGCAGCCCAACGGGAGACTGTCAAGGCGAAAACTACCCTGCACTGGTAAACCGCGCTCGTCAAATGGTCCTTAGTGTTCTTCAACAAAGACTCGGTATCCAAAACTTCCAAGATCTGATAGAATACGAGACAGTCAATGATCCAGCTGTTTGGCAACGCAAATTCAATCTATGGCGCGGCTCGGTACTCGGATTGTCACACAACATCTTGCAGGTGCTCTGGTTTCGCCCATCAACAAAGGACTCTTCCGGTCGCTTCGATAATCTGTTTTTTGTTGGTGCATCCACTCATCCGGGAACCGGTGTTCCTATCGTGCTTGCTGGCAGTAAACTGACAGCTGATCAAGTCTGTCGTTCCTTCGGCCAGGTGCCTACACCTAGTACGCTTGCAAACTCCCAAAAAGTATACGAAACCGAAAAACGGTCTTCGTTCCTTAGCTGGTGGTACCCGCTTATTACCATTTTCATTCTGCTACTTGCCTTCTTTGCTGGTTTCCCAGACCATGAATCGAGTCATACTGCTGCGTCCTTCATCAACTCCTGTATGCCCAGCATCTTTCGCGTCGTAGTTGCTGCGTCAGAATAGTCAATTTCATTTCTCTATATCAGTAACGACATATCTTGTTTGTAATACAAGAATAAAGTATCCATTTCTTTGTCTATACCTCCAAATTAGGATCCCTGTGTGCCCTGGATCACAGGATCATGAATGTTGGAATACATTTTCCATTATCGTTGTGAAACACTTGGAGATCTCTCTTACCATTGGAGCCCACCACGTCAGAGAAGATTTACTGATGATACAAACTTGGTTCTAATGGAAGTGGGCGTTCCGTTTTAGTATATTCCCGTGCAATGCACGCGCGAAATTCTCCATTGGTTATGCCCATCGGAACGTTTCGTTAAAACCTGTGACCTCGCTATCTAGATAATGTTTATTACTATTAGAGGATTTTCCGCTGCCAAAACACGTAAGACTTGCTAGGATGGCAATTCTAAATTGCCGGCGATAACGTAGCAAGCTTACTTTCTATTGGAAGATCTTTTGCGTATTTTTCACCGTTAGAATCTCTTTGGACCAGATGATATCCTTCTAAATCTGTAGTTTCTTGTTGATGCTCAACTTCATGATAGAGGGTTTAAGCGATGCTACCTAGCGATTTGTAATCTACCAGAATAAACTAATCATAGCCCTATGACTTAAACTCTATTACTACAATCCTAGAACCTAATTCTGAAAGTATATCCAAAGAAGTCCGGCCCTTCTAGACACATGATCCTTCTTTGTTAGATGTATAAAGAAAGAGAAGGAACACTCCGCTGCATTCTCACTGCCAATGCATGTGGTTTTGCACTCTGGAACCAGTATAAGGTTCGACGGCAGACATTCACGTTACCAGAACAAACCTTTTTCTGTTTATACAATCGCTTCAAATGCTTTGATGACCCATTGAACTCCCAAAACCTGGCTAACCATGCATAACATGATGATTAGAAACATGAGTGTGTTACCCTTCTAACCGTATTCCGTATGCTGAACTAGAGAGACTTGGATCTTCCATTATTGGCGATGCATATAGAAATTGTGATCTAAAAGAAAGGCAAATTTTCTATTTTTTTCTCAATCTAGAAATCGAACCTAGAGGAAAATCTTCACAATAGTATGCTCTTCATTATTACGTTAATTGACTCTTGACACTATTTCAAGCTAAATGCAGCGCAACTATCAAGCGCTTTATCCAGTTTAGGCGCGATTAGCATGGGCCCAGCTGCATAGTTTGCTCTGCGTATCATCTGAGAACATCTGCAGAACACAGGGTTCTTCAATCAACTCCTCCAGGTACATGCAAAAAATCAGATGAGGCTCAGCATTCAGCATATTATCATCAGTCCTTACGACGCGACAGAACTGTGCAATAGAGTTTTTAAATTTGATCCCCTCAGCTGTGAGTTCCCTGACAACTTGAACACTGATAAGGATTAGGCTGTACATGACATCCATTCCAGAAATAACGTTCTATTCATGCTTAACGCAAACATTAGTTCTAGACAGTTCAAATTTGCGATATTCCTCGGATATACGGACGGCACTCGTTGCTCCGCCTTCATCGGGGGTTGAAGTGCAACTATTGGAAATTGCTGTATTTGACCACAGTTATCATAAATAGTAGCTCAAGCTTCGCTTGCTTCTAAGTAAGGGACTCTTTAGGAAGCTATGAACGGAGTTTTCATTACTCTATTTATTGTCGATATGCTATGGCATTAGAATGCATCTGACACGGATTCTCACGCTTTACTATCTAAGCAGGATTAGGAAGCTGAATTCCGGCAACAAAAGGATAATATGCGTGACGTTAGCGCAAGCATATCCTAACAACTTCTATCCTATCTCAACTATACTCTAATCTTGAATATGGTCGTGTCTTCATGGTAGTTGAAGCATGTAATATGAAAGTGGCATACTCTATTGTTATAAGAGTGGATGTACTTTAGCACTAGTGCCTACATTAGGCTGGATATTTTTGGGGAAGTTTGCAGCTGTATCGTAAATGGCGGACTAATCCAAAGATCAACGTACTTACGTGACACCATTTCTCTTATCGAACTTACTACCACGATCTGGCAGTTGATGACAGTGCTAATGTTTGGATCTTTGATCACTCGGAGTGAACGTTATTGTCGATACGTATATTGTATACGACGCCTATATCCCACGGAAATCAGGTGCATAAATCAACTTATTGTCTTTTTAGGCGATTCCATTTGTGACAGAGAAAGGTGAGAAACGTCGTTTGTTTTTAAGAAAAGCAAGTGACTGAAACCATATATCATAAGGACTAGTATCAACAGCACAATACAGAACAAGACCTTTCGTTTGTGATGTGAAAATTGAATATTATGACGAGTGTGTGGTAGATTGTCACTATGTTGCTCTCACTATTTTAACTATTTTTCTCTGCTTTTAATAATCGAGTTCACCAGTATACACTGATGATCGCGGTTGCATTTCTTCATCCATATCGTCTGTGTCAAAATACTTTTCCTGGATATCTCGTTCCTCTTCGTTGAGATCGTCGTATTCCTGAATATGAATGCATCATTAATCCGTTAGCAGAAATGTTAAGCATCTTTGATCACCTCATTATTATCAATCGCACTATAATCAAAGTCAGACTATCACTGTAAGTTAGTACTGGTATCCAACAAACGTTTTATGACACACTTACATCCTTGCCATCCAGGAAACGCTCTTCCATCAACCGCACAAACTCTTCCCGTTGACCTTCTCTAAACTCCATCGTAGACTCTATATCCTCGTTTTCATCATGCGTTGTGTGATTTATTGGAACGTTCCCGTTAAGTACACCATCCAATGACGCTGCTGTGTGTTGATTTATGCCGATAGAAGCACTTTTTAATCCTTCTATGGGCATTTCTTCTTCTTCCTCCTCCTCTTCCTCGTCCTCCTCTTCTTCAAATTGCTCTTCCTCTCTTTCTTTCTGTTCTTTCACCTTCTCATTGACATAATCACGATCGATGTCCTTCAATACACGCTGAACCAAAGTCACATCGCTAGCAAATGGTGCATTTTTTTCTTGGTCGCTGACATATTGACCAATATACTGCTCGTAAAGCACAGGATCACGCATCTGCATCGCTTCTTCCGAGAAATAGGAAGATTCACGCAAAGATCGTTTGAGGTATTCGTACCGTCGATTGTGTACTAGCGTATGTAACCTCGAATTCCTTCGAATTGGGTGTCTGCTGCCTATCGCCGGTGGTGAAGCAGCTGGGCTATCATGCTTCAATAGGTTGTGTAGATGAAATCCAACCTCATAGTCTAATAACACATTTAATTTTCATGGATAGTGAGCTCGTACAAGATTTTTAACCTTGTAACTCCTCGAATTCTCTCAGAATGTCTTGCGAGAGGTATCGGCCCCATTTACTCAGGAATAAGCCAGGATCTTCGTGTAATACTTGACCCATTTTCTCCAATTTTTCTTCGACTGTAGGTTCACATTCTCCTACATGAAGCGGCCTGAATGTAATTGCATCGAGATTTTCCTTCACATAGGAAAGAATCCGAGCTTGCTTTGCCGAATCCATAGATTGATGAGTGACAAGCGGTGAGCCAAAAGGCTTGATTTTTATGCTCGTGACAGCGAAACTTCTTGGTTCTGGCGATGGAGCACATCTTTCAAGTAAGACACCGACAAAGTGTTTTCCGCGTTTCATGACTAAAGATCGTCTACAATGAGTAGGCCGAACTGAATGGCGTGTTTGAATACATTTATGACAAAGCAATTGAGAGTGACACTGAGCGGTCAGTCATCGTATACCACTGATCTTTATGCTCATGCTTTTGACTTTCCGCGTTGTAGAGTCGTAGAGCTAATTCAAAGCAGTATTATTGAGACGCTTGAGTTCTACGACAGCCAATTTGAGAATGAAAATATCCTTCACAAAGTTTTGTTTCGCGCCTGGTGGCAGAGAAAAGGTTCTAACCGGCTGCAGCAAAAGCACATCTTAACGTATTGGTTTAACTGATAGAAAACAAATCGAATTTTTCCATATCACGCTATGAACGAGGGCTGCAACCAGGTGAATTTGTTCGTCTTATAGATCTTAATGGGATGTTTAATCGTACACTGAGTGCTTTGTACGAATTATCCCCAGAGGTCAGCTAAATTGGTTGACTAAGTTTCCATCTAATGTACTTTGCTTTTAGGTTGCAGTAGAAGCTGTGCAGGAGTTGATTACAGCTGATATCCATGCGGGAGAACGATTTTACCCTGCGTACCTTCGCATTTGTCAGTGTATCCCAAACGAGGACTCCTACGTGAAGGCACTAGATTTTTTCACAGACAGAGCGATATTCAAAAGTATACTAAGTTTTGTGAATGTGACAGGATGATAACCCACTGCACAGGCAAGACAATACTAGCAGAGCTGCTATCGATTTTACAAGACGCATTTACGGATTATGCACAGCGTGATATTGTAACACGACGTTATACTCATCTGCAGAGGGCAACTGATGTCATACTGTCAGCTGTGGGACTCGATATAGGCGCATTGCAATGCAGTTCATGTCATCTTGTGGAACTGATGAAAAATTTCCAGCGCACCAGAATAGACCCGTCAAATTCCTCGGAAGATGTGGCGTTTTCGCGCGTACTAAAACGCAAATCCGATCTACTTGAGCATACGCAGCATAAGAGACGCAGGAAGATACAACTTACAACGCCAACCACGTACGTGACTTATTTGGATAGAAACAGGAATTTGTCTTACTTTGCCTTATGTAGAGTTGAAACAAAGGGTATGATGAGCAGCTGGGTGAAGTTGTCACAGATGGAAGGAACTTCCAAAGCAGATCTGCATAAATATGCATTTGTGCTCATATGCGAACGGTTACAACGACAGGCCCAACTTCCCCAATCCTTAGCATTAAGGGAACACCTATCCAGCCTATCCACTGGAGAAATATCACCAGACCCAACATATAATGTATTGATCAGAAAACTACGCGAGAGGATACCTGTTCACGATGCATATGAAGCATCTTTAACACGATGCAAGATATGGTGCCTAGGAGTGTTGCGTGATCGAAATGGTGGTTGGAAATCTGTTCTTAAAGCAATGGTGCAGTTTGCCGATTTGTGGGTGATGTAGGTGAAATCGGTGATTACGCCTTCTGTTTGTAACGTCTCCTTAGCGACATAACGCAGGATGATGCCTTACACATGTTCGCAGCACTTATCACTGCTCAAGATTTCGTGCGGGAGTTGTACCTTACAATCTCAAAATTAGTCAACGTACACCAACGATATGGACCGCAAATAGGGCAACTGGGAATTATCGAGGTTAGTGGTTCTGTTTCACAACGACCGATGGATTTCATCTTTGCAGATGTTGTGTCAATTACTGTTAGAATCAGTGGACTGCATAGAAGACTTCAAAGAGTTGTGCGCATTTCGGAATTATGCATACCTTAACAGGTAAATCAACTGTTGTTTACGTCTCAATGTTTACGCCGATTTAGACAAGGAACTGACGTAAATGGTCCGACATTTGGATGTTTGGAATATTGGCCCCTTGATTTTTATTCCGAGCTTATGAAAATCTCAAATCAAGTGGTGAAATCAGAAGAACAAGACGAGCTTGCTGCAACGAAGCAGCGGCAGCTCACACTTAAGAAGCTAACTACAGTAAGCGATGCAGCGCGGAAAAAGTACGCAGTCTAAAAGTTCCTTTTTTCTATTGCAGCTCTCTGTAATTTGGCCATTTGAAGTGGTTCAAGAATTAGCCATTTCATGCTTCAAGAACAAGAAGCAGAACTTGGCAATAGTGCCTCTATTGAGAGAACTTGGGGATCTCTGCTTACTTCGCAGAACAAAGGAGTCTGGGACTCTTTTAATGAATGCATTGAAAGACGCACTTCAACCCGAGAAAGTTGGACTTATCGAATGCAACGTGGATAATATCACCACATTCATTACAGATTGCTGCAAAGTTGTATGTCTTTTTAATCTGTAAATGATTGCTTAGTTCGCATGTTTAATTTTTAGGAAAATCTGGAGGACTACCCTACGATACTGCTTCCAGAGCGATCTATTCGAGATAGTCGCACTGCCATACTTGATGCAGTAACGTATTTGGAAGAATGGGTCCTTCCACACCTAGGCTGTATACTAGAAACTGCAGAAGAGAATGGACGATCGATGGGCGTTTTTAGACTAGCATTGCAGACACTTCATGCTTTCTGCAAAGTCCAGTCCCCGCGGTTTAAAAATTGGCTCACACTTGTCAAGAATCTGTATGAAGGACGTCCCCGCACAATTGGGATACCTGCTATCATTAAGGCGAAACCGTTTGATTTCGCACATTGTTTATCAAGAATAATGGACCTTCGATATGGCAACAAGCAATTACCTCACGGAATCCATTTGCGCGATTGGGAACTGGCGCGTTCTTATTGCAAAAAACTGTCATGTACCCTTGGTAATGCGTTGCAACTGTTCAGAGCATGGTCGGAAGACGGAGACGAGAAGATAACCAATCTTAAATATGGTTACCATTTTGAGCTCAAAACTTTCTTTACAGAACTTTGTAGTTACGGTACGTGATCGTAGGTAACACCCAAAAAAAGAACTGACATGCATAACAACTACCAGATTGGAAAACTCAGCTTTTGTGGTGCGATTTGCAGCTTATGGCCTGGCCACTTTTAGGCAACGGCCAGCCTCTTCATATACAAGTTCCAAAAGCACTACATTCTATTACCGGATCTCTAAATGGGCTGCTTAGTGTGCCTGAAAATGCGGAAACAATGGCGTCTGCAGATGACAAAATGCAAGGATGGATGGCTTTTATTGAAGCGTGCAAAGCCTCTCGTTCTTTGATGAAAGAGTTTTTTAAAGTAAGTTGTTATTGTTTCAAATAGCGTGTTTACTCACGGTGTTTGCCAACGTAGCACAAAGAGAACTGGATGTATAATCTACTATTACTATGGAAACATCCGAATGAAGATGAGATCATCAGCGATTGTCTCTATCGGATCCTTCATCCAGCTTATTCGTTGACCGTTCACGAGGAGTATAGCTATCTTTTGAATGATTTTCTGGGAACCGTTTTCCAGTCATTTAATGCCGCACAAGTTATCCGGGATTATGACTATCCTATCCAGGAGATGTGTCCGTTCGTTGCACACCTGACAGATAACGGTAAATTCAGATGAATGAAACCTGGAACGATGAGCTTAGTTTAAACTTGGGGTCCAGGATGCAAGTACTTTTTCACGGTGCTGTACACCATGAAATTATTTTCCCGTCGACAGCAATCCGCAAACGATGATGATGATTTAGCGAGAGGGAATAACGATCAAGGGCAGGAGGTCTACTATGTAGCAGGCTTGGTAAAAGCACTTCAGGTACCTTGTTACATTTTGTCATGACGAATCATGTTAAAACATGTTCCTTAGGACCTGTATAGGTGGTCAAGCCCAAAGCGATCTGGAAGCGCTCCTAAGCAGCCAGTTTCTCTAAAACGGATACGTGAGGCATTGATGCGAGATAACGTCATGAAAGAAAATGTAGTCAAGCCGATGCGCCAAGAAAAGGTTTCATCGGGTGCGACCGAGGATCAAAACCAAGCACCAATAGCAGACAACAATAGCCACCCTCAAGTGGTGGATGTGCATTACCCATTTTTGGACAAAGAATCCGTATCCAATCGATCACTGAGCGTGCTCACGTTGTGTATGTTGTGCTACGCGAGCTATCTGCTTAAAGAGACCGAGTCTCGGGATGTTGTACGCGTATTACTGTTACAAATTGTAGAAGGTCTGCGGGATGTTGAGGAACGGCAGGAATTCCAGCGGGCAGCAGAATTACAGACAAAGAGCACTATCAATCAGTGGCGAAAACTTAAAAGGGAAAAGAAGAGGATTATTCTGCGCCCGCTGTTGAACGATGAGGAAGAGCGACTAATTCGGTCGTATGTCATGTTATTGCAGGATCCTGAGCAAAGCCGAGCCATTCTACAAGCGCTCGGATTGTTCGACACATCAGAAGTAAAAGATAAAAAATGTAGAAAAGGACAAGCTATTTATGTTGTATAAAAAAAAAGCATAGCAGCTGTAAAGAATTGTCATTGTTTCTATTATGCACAGAAAAAAAAGCAACCAAAATGGGCAGTAGTGGATCTAATTCTACCAACTTTTTGCAGCTCCCCTTTTTTTCCCAAACTTTGTTGAGTACAAACCACAATAGCTCGATCATGGTGACACCAATGCGCCAATTACGTAAAATCGCTGCGTATCACAGAATGGCCATTCAAAATGCCCATAGACACTACCTAACACTCGAGCAATAGCATTCATGTTTTCTTGAGATCAGAGCCATTATGAGTCATGGAGGGACTCAATTCTTTTCTACATCTTGAGACATCTCATGCGTATAACAATGGAATGGATCTAATCTAAAAATAGAGAATTTGTAGATCGGGTCATTGTTCCGCTGGTGACCAAAAAGTCGTACGATAACCTTTCATCTATCTGAAATTTGGCAGTTTCCGTTCTGATTTTGTATCCCGCAGGTGTTTCTGGTAAAAAAAAAAGGAGGAATATGATTTGATCATTATTTTAGTCTCCGAAAGACCTTTACCCCATATTTTTGTACCAGCGACCCAAAACTGGATCAAAAATTTTTGACTTTTTGACTGCGGAAAACCATAGGTTTCAATTGTAGACGATTGTTCTTCAGTGAGGCATTAAGAAATGCCCTGAAATTACCCAGTTTGGGTGGTTCCCTCAAATGGAATCTTTTCCGTAAGGGTTTGACAATGACGGTTATCTAAGTTGCACAAGGTTTCTCCCTGGCTCAATTTCCAGTGATTGGACCCTTTTCCTGGAACTATATGAAATTTGATCACAATTGTCCATCTCACTTCCTCTTTCTATGATATTTTGACCTATTTTCCTTCCCCTTCCTCTCCTTTCCTTTCATGTCTACTTTACTTAACGGAATGTCCGACCACAAGTGCAATAACGGTGTTGTTGAATGCAGTCACTCACCTACTACATTGCTATCGCCCGTATTTTCAACTCCTCCAGAGTCTGATTATGATCTGGAGTTTTTACAACCGAGCCGTAGCAAACGCTCTCCAAGAAGAACTGTGAGCACTTTTATTAGCAAGTTGTACAGGTAGGATTACCATTACAAGTACAAGTAAAAATAACTAACGTCGATATAGTATGGTTAATGATCGTATTAACCAGCACCTGATCTCTTGGAATCCCAGCGGCACATCTTTCCTTGTATGCAATGCCACTCGATTCTCCCAAGAAATACTACCAATGCATTTTAAGCATGGTAATTATGCTAGTTTTATTCGTCAACTAAATATGTAAGTATTTGGTTATCCTAAATGAACAGATCACAAACTTGTGGAATTATTAGGTATGGATTCCATAAGATAAACAAGTCTCCTCGAGGACAACGAGGCAATGATGAAAATGAGATTTGGGAGTTTTCTCATCCTAAGTTCCAACGAGGTCAAGCTTACCTATTACATGAGATCAAACGAAAAGCAATGGATACAGAGATGATGCGCCGCGAAACAGGCGATATACATGCCTCTTTTGCAATGATTCAAGTTTCTCAGACCGAGCTACTCCAACAATTTCATACTTTGCAAGAGAATTTCAACAAACTTCTACAAGCCTTTGAAGAATCAAAACAAATCCAACAGCAGCAACAAAACATGATCCGGCGGCTGACAGAGCGGGAAATCAACTTCTCACGTAGGTCTCTTCCTTTTTGTGACGATAAAATTAATTACAATGTAGATGACTATCAACCAAACCTTCATGTAGTTCATTCTCATGATTTTGTCACTCCACAAAATTTTACTTCTATGGGACAAACAGCAGCCGTTGCCACACAAAAATATGACACCACAGCGATAAATTCAGACGGGTTTCTGACTTATCACGTTGCTCAATCGCAGTTCCCGCCTAGCCCAGTACCGAGTGACATGTTGCTGCCGTAGTTATCTGGCCAGCTGAATGTTCATTACCCAATACCCACCCACTTTTTGCTCATCTTAGACACCTAAAAAAAGTTTCAACTAATTCTTTTTATTTTTAGAAACTTTCTCAAGTAGAATTCTTTTCAATCCTGTCATTCATGGCCATGCTTTTACTACTTCGTAAATCATTCTCAAATTTCTCAATACAGATTTCAATGTTTTTCCAGCAATTCGTTTGTTATAATAGGATATAGAGAGTAAAAAGCACCTTATTTAGAAACAGAAAAATACTTTATTTGGACTACAGACGGTCAGTTGTTGAGCTATTTCTGCTTCTCGGACCACCAATCCACGGAGATAGCCTTTTCCTGGCTGCGCAGCGTTTTCCAGTTGAATCTCAGTGAGTTCCCGTTGCCTTTCATCCTAGATTTCATGCAAAGGAAAATTGATCCGACAAGTGAATCCATAAAATTAAATTCATACATCAATCGGCTTGTTTTCCCGGATTCCTTATCAGCATTCGCGGAGAAGAAAATAAAGATGAAAGCTTTGTACAGTAAACGCGAACGTGTTTCCGTTATTAGGAGGGAGAAGACTGCACCGCTTATTAGACTTTCCATTTTAAAACTACTCTAAATAGAATTTGCGTTCCAAAGTGGCGCTAAGAAGGAATTGAGTATGTACAATAATTGGCATGTTAAGTTCACGCTATGCCTGCATTAATTTGTGCCTCGATGGATACAAATTTTATTTGGATAGCCTAACGCTTTGTTCCTATTTGATTTGGACGTTGTCTTGCTTACTCCTGAAGGGCATTCAAACCCATTTGTGGCACTGGTGGGGAGAAGAGGGATCTTTGACAGGCTTTCTTTGTACAATCAGGGCAATCTAAACCATTTTCAGTGTTCCTGTATGCATAACCAATCCCGGTACATGTCGGAAAAACTTATATTTGGAGAACGGAATCAAAGAACGAAGAAAAGAATGATCCATGCCTCCCATTAAACTCCCACCACGTTCTCTTGCTTTGCTGCTCTGATAGGACACTGGTAAGTATTGCTCGCCAATCTCCGCATTGGCACCAGGCTCGACTAGAGTTGCGGTACTACAAGTGCTTCTTCAGAAACAGTTGTCACAAATTCTAGGCTGGTGTTACTCACGCTGATGGACTATCTGTTCTCGACTTGGAATTTCGTTGCTAGTCTCTAGCGACCTAGATTTTGCCGCCTTCCTCAGAAATCGGTTTGCTCTACAGTTCATTACCAATCGATATTGTAAAAAAGTATATCGCGACTGCGCTTACTCTAAGATCATCTTTGAAAGGATCTCGACAGCCTTTCAGACCTTGGCGGAGTTGATTGAATTGACCTTCTCCAACGGACTCCCAAAGATCGAATACATGTGTCCAGTTTGCATTTGTTTGATTATATGATGATCCCTAGTCTATCCAATTCTACCTCTCGTTTGCTTGTCTTTAGTATTGAATCGAATTTAATTGCAATGTCACTTAATGGCACGCTTCATCTTAGCCAAAAGGCCAGAGAAGACAGATCTCCTAAAGCAGTACCTTGAACGCCAATTGGTTCTCGGAAGTACGCTAATTTAACGTAACATGCAAGCTTTTCTTATTGTAAAATCACTGGAAGTAAGCAAAAACTGCTATCTACAGTGGTCCCTCGATATTATGCTATTTTTTTTGGAACAGAATCGGTGGGCTATAAATATTGCATGTGTGCTTAAACGATATTCTCGATGTAGTGATGAATTTCCTTTCCACCGAGGGTATCGTTATATCGAGCGACCACTGTACAATGAATTTGGCTTTTTTTTCTGTTTTATACAGGGTCCGTTGAACGCAGCATATCCTCAGTTACTCAGCAGTTCGTATCGTTTTTGACACAGTCAGTTCCCAAAGCTATCAACTCATTTACGGCGCAAAGCGGTAAAATTACAGCACTGGTATTCATTATACCGCAGAAACGCATTCCTTGATAAGTAAGATGGTAATTAGTGTCGTGGTGCGCTAATGCATCGATATAGTTCCATGCTGTTCGAGAGAATTGTACGTCCATAACGGTACCACGTTTATACAAATCATGTATCCTTCCACTAGGGTCTTGCATGCTGTGCGGAACCCAAACGTTGAGAGGATATTTTAACGTACCAGTGCGCAGCATCAAGCCTAATTTTTATGGTTGCAGATGCATTTCTAATGGTCAAAGAACTAAATGTAGCATCTAATTGCTCCTGGGGCTATAATATGTGATCTAACTATGAAACAATTTATATTGTAGCCAGACATGCTGACTGAGGGTAAACAATTGTTATTTATGCACTCTGCACCAAATGTTCATTTACAGAAATGTAGCAAGTGTGGCAATAGCAACAAACGAAATATAAGAACACCGCCAGGGACTTCCCCGTAAAAAAATTGTTATAGGTAAACTGCAAAAAGCCATGGAAGATGTATTACAAAGGTGAAAGTATCAACACTTTTCGGTGTCCCTGTTGCAGCGAGAACAACAAATTTTAATCTGCGCCAGGCCCTAGGCTAAACAACCCTTATTTTTGTTCTTCGAAGATCATTGCGATGGCACTCGCTACATACAGTTCCAATTTCGGAGATTCCGAACACTGTGGACGGCAACCATCCGACACGAGCACATTTTCTACATCAAGGCTTGGAAAGTCAAGCTTATACGATGAGATTGAGAGACTCGAGCGCTCTATGAATGCCGATTTCGAACAATACCTAGATAATGCTCGTGCAATGTTATTCCAACCTACTATACCTAGAACAGATGCAGCTAGCGAACATGAGCAGAGTGTTACCAACGGCGATGACTTGGATCTGTTTGGAGATTTTGATCAGATACCGATGGTAACGGATATGCGTTTGGACTTTGCACCATCCGGACTGTCCGATGCGTCTGTCCACTCCGACCACGACATCCTCGGAGATATCATCCATCGTGCACGAGACGAAGGCGTAGATGATTCATGGCAAAATCATATGGCGTTAGTCGACGATCAGTACAGTGTCACACCGCTTAGGAACTGCTCTACCATGCAGGACGATTCTAATCGCGCGATGTCGCCTGGAGAATATTTTGCCGCCCGATCTTTGCCTTTTGACAGCCTTTGGAATGAGGAGCAAAACAAGGTACGTGTTACAGCCTTTAGAGAAGATATTAAGACAGCATGGTATAAGCTATCCACCAAACGGGGGAATACAAGGCATCATCACAGAACAACAGTTCATAAAGATCCGTCAACCGAAGTGAAAGATCAATCCAATGTATCGAGCCACTACCAAGCGAAGTCAAGTACCTCTTCGTCTACAGATCCATTATGGTCTACTTTTGTACGTTGACTCTCTCTTATCGTCATTCATACTGAGCAGTCTATGTGTGTTATATAGAAAGCACTCCCGGATTCTCTTCGACATGATCATCGTTTTCATATCCGCCGTTTGAACACACATTCTTTAGACGACCCCCATCTCTCATCACTGTCCACGCGTTTACGCTATTTAAACTGCGACGAAGGCCATTCAACAAGACCCACATTGAAGGAAGTAACGAAACATCTGTCGACCTCACAGTCTGAATATACCCCCATTCCCTATATACGGAAAAACAAAAGTGCTGAACAAGAACACTCTTCCTCAATCATGGCTAGTACACAACGAGAAACTGGAAATGAGAAAACTCCGGCCTCTCACAACCATGTTGCCACCATACCACCGGTAAACCCGGAAGAAGGATACATTATTAACCCTCAACGCATCTCATTGTACTGCGAACCGTTAGCGGAATCAGTCCGAACAAATGTATCTCATTTCCAGATCTCAAGTCCCACCAATAACCGAGTGTGCAGCTACATTATCTTTGCAGGACGAGATAAACTTCATTTCTTCCCTCAGCGGGGAGTCATCTCAGACAGCCGGCCAGCAGATGTTGCAGTACGACCTAGAAAAAGCACTATCCGTTCCATCGTAGCCAGTGGTCGAACTTATCTCAGCGAAACTGTCCTCATTCTAATAGATGGCAAACATGCAAAACAGCTGCAGGTCGATATCGAGTTGGTAGATAGCAACGAAACTAGTTCCAACAGTGAGTCACGAAGTTCTACGGCAGGCTCATCCCTGGCTGCTGATGAATTCCACTATACGCCTAAACCACTTCCATCGTCAACGTGTCGGTTCTGCGTGATGGAAAAGTCGTCCTGATACTGGTTTATTCTATATTATTGAGGATAGATAGGGAAAGGATGTTAAATCGTACAAATGCTTAAGTAAGAGATGCACAACTGTACAATAAAGAGCACGATCGCATTGTCGGCTTTTTCGGTGTTCCCCCATTTGTTTTACCACGACGCTTTCTTCACACCAGGAAGTTCGCCATTCAGCGCTTTTAAACGGAACTGGAATCGACACAATTTGAATTCTCGCAGAACACCACTTCCGTGGCCCGTGGCAACGCAGCGATTTTTGATGTAGGCAGGTGAAGACTGCTTAGGCATGGCATTCAGCATAAGTTGTGCTTGGTGGCGAACACGCGCAGGCAAAGTTTGATTGCGAGTAATGTAACGGTAAGCTTGGCGTGTCACTTCATTGGTAGCAACGGCTTGACGAGCAGCGATATCACGGAGAACACGGCAACGCATCGTATAGTGTTTGAACAGGAAGGGGGTGTTGAGCTGTGACTTTCAATAAATGAAAAATTTCAAGGCGAGGGGTGCTGGATCACGACTTTGTCACTCCGCAGAACAAGCTGAAATCGGCTCGCCTGCGGTGTCTGTGGTGTTGTGCGCCAATGAAAGTAGCCTGTTAATCTTCGGAAACTAACATAAACGAATGAGAACCTCTACTTGATCTTCGGATGTTAAAGACAGCAAATAAAATCGCTCAGTTAATCTTCGGACTTCTACGGCGACGGAGCTCCAAAAACAAGCTTGCTTCTTGCTGTCAGCTATGAACACCCCGCAAGAGCAACACAACGACCACATGCATCATGAAGAAGCATTCGCTTCCGTTGATGCCAACGTTTCAGAAGAGATTTTCGAAGAAGACGAGGTAGTAGCAAATCTTTTTGAGCTCTATTTTCAGCAATTGCAGCAAAAAATGAGTGGCGAAATGAGGAAATCTACCACACCAGTGGTGTAACGACAACCGTTAATGGTATACAAGAATCTAACAGGCATAGAGGTTCTTAATCTTTGTTTCTTTACTGTTAAATATTTTTCGAGAGAGTAAAATGGATGGTAGGCTAGCATATGAGTTGCACAAGCCAATTGCGTTTTTTAAAAACGCTTAATCAGTATTCTCTTGATCCAACGTGGTTGTATTGCCCATGCCTAATCTGTCTTCTGGATCCTGAGCCTATCTATTCGAAATATTCAAAACGAAAACAGGTCCTATGTCCTGGATGACTGGTCCCCTGGCCAGAGGACCCAATGACAAAGAGAATGACACTTCTTAATCATTTTTCCATTGATACCAATATGAAAGTTGTAGAAAAATATTTCTCGGTCACCGTCGCAGAATTCTGGACAGATTGCTCTTGTGCTTATCCCAGTATTGTATGTGTATTTCAATGTAGCTGTCTGTCAATACAGCGCCATTGACAAAGGTAACTTCCTGTTCGCACTGGCCACACCTTGCTGAAAGGCTCAGCAGACACGGAGGCGCAAAGTGTTAGTCTAAGCAGCGTCCCATCATGCATAACAAAAGAACAGTCCTACGAATTCACATATATTCCATCTAACTATTTGACAACAAATCTCCTTTCCTTTTTATCCGCAAAGCCATGGACAGACAGCAAAACGAAGTTGGAGAGCCCCCGCCTCGCAGGAGACGGTATGGGTATCAGGAAACCCCCTCTCGCAGGTGCCTGGTCGCGACTACTCATTTGTGCGAAAACTGAAGCTTTGCAATTTTCTGCGGGAGGACCACAAGCAACTCAGGGTATTGTACTATGGAATTCTCATGTAAACTCTTTCAAATATATTAAGCACAGGATGATATAGGGCGTTCTTCGTTCAGTAGCAGAAGAATATGCAATCGCCTGTCAGTGTGCGATGCTTTTGGTCGATTTACATGTCCATCGTTGGATTGATGGCTACTTCGAAACCTTTCCTCCTGTCCATGAAGAAGCGTTCTTTATTGCAGCATTTAAAATGATCCTGACCCGAGATACCGCCACAAATGTTCGGGTAGCGTTTGTACGTAGCGATGTTAGGAAGTCAGCAGAATAATAAACTAAGTCTGCTCCCATGATCAATAGTCCAACTACCGCTGGTGTTTCAATCTACGGCAGACTTTTGAGAACTTCTTTGATACTTGCAGAGTGAACCCAGCGACGGGAGAAGGTATACATGTAAATTTAAATTTGTAAGTCTAAATAAACTTATAACTTCTGCAGAAAACTACCGGTTTCCCAAGTTGGCATACATGATGAGAGAGCTGGCCCCGTCATTTGCGGGGAAAATAGTCAGCAGTGAGTGAAACTATCTGAAAGAAAAACGGACACAAACTTTTGCATATTTGTAGACAATTACCTGCATATTACGTCTAATCTGGAAACATACATGAAGAGAACCTTTATTACTTTTTTTTGATGACCTGTTCGAAAATCACCAGCAAGATCAGCGGCAGAATGGAAG
>JNDT01001474.1:0-77830 GCA_000697055.1 Saksenaea vasiformis B4078
ATATATCTTAAAATAATTTTGTAAAATTATTATAAAATTAATATAGTTATATTTTTTTATATATTATAATAATATTAAGTTATATAAATAATATTATAAGTAAAAAATTAATATCAAATATAACAACTACTTTTTTTTATTATTACTCCTTTATTGCTAGTTATTACAAAGCGAATGTTTTCTTTGAAAGGTTTTTGTCGTTTCCGATTTCAGCCAAGCTCGCTTAGCTCAGTTGGTTAGAGCGTGGTGCTAATAACGCCAAGGTCACAGGTTCGACCCCTGTAGTGAGCATTTTTGCTCGCGGTCGAATTGTCTGTGAAACGTTGGCCTGCTCCAATCATATCGTCGTATTTAAGATTGTTCCTAGGCTCGTATCCAGATCACTTATAAACGAAATCGATCGATTGGCCCACAAAGTTAGACGGTAATATAAATCTTTGTTCTTTATTTTGTTGTAAATTATGTGCTTGTATAAGTTTTCTCCCTGGGAGGATGGTCGTGTCTCATCGGAACGTCCGAAAGTTTAGTAAATGCTGCGTATTCGCACATCACATGTCATTTCTTTCAAACGACCCCTTCTAAATAAAATGAGTGCATCCTCTTTAGAAGCGTTTATGCTATCGTGCAGCGGCGATCATTTCAATCGATCATATTTCTTAGAACATCGGCGGCCACTCAAACGTTGCATATTTATTCGTCATCTTTTGATTCGGAAAACGATCTCATATCTACAAACCTTCAGGACATCCGCCAAAAAGATAACCTGGAGAAGTTAGTAGTTTGGAAAGCTGCAATTCTGAATGGACATCAGGATGCTCAATCTTTCGACGTCTTTGTCATTTTTCCCGAGGATATAACCAAATAGTTCTACCTAGAGAAAAACATCGAAAATGCAGTTGAATCACGATCTTTTATATATAGGCTTTCATTATGTATGTTGTAAAGGATACTGAATTTCGATCTTTTTCTTTTTTTCCAAACTTATTGTAGATGAAGGTTTGACTTTGTCACAAGCCCGTGAGAGCGTTGCTTTTATATCTATCGGCTCTGTAGTATTTGGGATAAACAGGATAGATCGAGAAAAACAAAGATATACGTTGAGACTCCTGTTTATTCAGAAAAGAAGATAAAAAAAAGGATGCAGAACTGATCTTCTGTTACTGCGCTAGATAAAATAAAAATTCTTCTTAAACGGAGCTTATGTCTCTGAAACAACTCCAATCAAGAGGTACACACTTATAGTTACTGTGTCCTCTTACTATGGTAAAATACCACAGGCTCTAACTAGTGCTAACACAGGAGAAAAGTATTTATATGTGCAGTATTTAATTTGTATGTGACAATACCTTTGTGTGTTCTTTTATCTTGCTTCATACATATTATGCTTTTCTACCGTTCGATTCTTACTATTCCTTCTACTAAATGGAAGACTAAAAACTAAAGCAAAAGTAGAAAAAATAAAACCAAAATAAACGTTTACACTGGTGGTTTTGAGAAAAAAAATGGCAGGTAAGGTTGCGTTAGGATGGATGTACAAGTTCGGGATGATTTTAGGTATATTGCTGTTTGTATAATATATCTACAATTATGGTGCTTTGAAAGGCCAGCGCATTCTAGCTAGGAAAAAAGATGCAAGATGAGAGTTCGAGATCAGGACACCATCAATATCTTAGGAGGTCAGTCGACCTTCAATAGCGATTACTTGTTGCATAGACAAAAGCCTTTAAAAACTGACAGCCAGCCAACAGGAAACACAACATCTCAATTGTCGATTGATGAGCATGAGGATGTGGATGACTTCCTAGAGTGAGAACAGCATCGACAACCTATCTTCTAGATGGTTCAGCTCAGTTCATTTGGTATAGAAAAATGAAAGAGAATCATATAAGATAGACAGCTAACAATGTAGAAATAAACATCTGCACAGAATAAATAGCAAGAAACATCGACCTTCCATTTTATTCTTGCCTATCGTTCCTTGCTGATCTTGTTTCGTTCCTGGTCTCGGAACTCAACTCAGACGAATACGGATTGCAAAGAAAATTCCAGAAACAAGATCGAAGAAAAGCAAACAAAACATCGTTGATGAAAATCGTTCTAGAGAGTTCTCCTATATTTTTATTATAGGATGTTTCGCATGACTTTGCATCTATTTGAAGATATTCCACGTTACTTCCAGATAAACTCTGTGCTTTGAAGTAGGTATCTTTTACGTTCATCCGATGCCATGGTTTGCGTGTCATATCACTACAGAAAAAAACTCTTCTCATATCGGCGTTATCCGACAAGTTCTGTTGCATTTTACCGTCACAAAATCGCCCGATATGTCGGATGGCAACGGTTTGCAACGATGTAATGTGACGAAAGATGTCGATTTTTGATGTATAATGACAGAATACAGCGAGAAACTGTAACGAATTGTAACAGATTGAAACGTAGCGTGTCAATTTCCAACGTATAATGACAGAATGCAGCGAGAAACTGTAACGAAGTGTAACAGATTGAAACATAACATGTCGATTTCCAACGTATAATGACAGAATACAGGAAGAACCTGTAACAAAATTTAACAGATTGCAACGAAATATTCCATAATGCAATAAGAAAGTAACGAAATAGGTTGCTAAATGCAGTCTACACGTGATCAACATGCCGTCTACAGCAGACAGCAATAAAGCTTTATTTGCACATCATTAACATCAAACTATTTTGCCATATCAAGCGGCGTTACATTCTGGTTACCGTCACACGAAGTTAGCTCCTTGTTGGTGGTACTGTCAGTCTCGCCTTTGAGTATTGTTGTATCGTAGCTTGCGTTTCTTGTTGGGAACTGACGTCTCAACTGGCAAAGTCGGTAGGTTTTCTTGGTCTCTTTGTCTTCTGCAGAGATTAAGACGATATTTTGAATTACCCTCTCGCATGAGAATCATCCGCAGGACTGATAGTGTGACTATGTTATTAAACATGTCAATTTACCTTGGACCGTCGTTTACATGTCGCACCCTTTGCGATTGGAGGGCACTCCACTTCTTGCGAAGCAAAAAATCAGCTGCCCAATGTCCACTGCATTGTCTTAGCATTACGCCGTATTCATCAGAAGCCTTCTCCAATAATTCTATTGCTTTTTCCTTTTCTCGTATAGGAACATCGGCTGACCAGCGTAACTTTGGGACTTTGCCCTCATCATTCTTCGGTCGCTCTTTTAGTTTACGGACGGTTTGGAGAGCTAAATGATCAACGGCGCTCTCCAATGCCTCAAGGTTTAGGGAACCGGCTTCATTAGGGGTCGTTTTCGTCAAAACAAGATCGACGACATGTTTCTTTACGATATCCACCTTGACGCGTTTCCCAGTACGCGAAACCTCGGTTAGACGAGGAATCAATAAACCAGCAGAGACACGCGGTACTTCAGTAGTAACTGGCACCTCGGTCGTTTTGGGATTCTCTGCAGAGCAGAGACTGGATTCGATGGTTTGGAGGCGGCGGATTATTTCAGCATGCTGCTCTTCCAGCTTCTTCAAGATGAGATCGTAAGAGTTGGTAGTGTTTGACATGTTTGTATTTGCAAACCTCAAGTTATTAAAAAATCAGAGATTATATATTTTCATATATTTTCATGCAAAGGAGAAATAGTATGCACGTCATGCGGTCTGAATTACTACACCTATTTATAGTAGTTGGGTATACCTCAAAAGCCGCCTTATCATTAATAAAGGGGCTACTCCCTGTGACATAAAAGGATACATAACTGCTGGCAACTATCCTATAACTTACATTATGCGAACTTGCATCTATTGTCAACCTCATCATGACATCTCTGAAAAGAAGTACCGGACGCATGTACAAAAAGTATTGAAGGAAAAGCTAAGCGAGATAGACGGGATGATTGGCAATGCAGACAATGAAGCGGAAGACATGGACTATTCTCATATCGCGTTCGAGGACGGGTACGAACGTGAGGTTAACGAAGCGATGGAAGTGGATGACAACCATGACACGAATATGAACATAAATATGAGCATGAATTCGAACAATGATTACTATGACTTTTTTGATAACTTCGCTGGCGACTTCGTTGACAACTATCAGTATTTCGGTAACGATCAGGAAACGTTTCCTGATCTTGCATGGAACGAAGAAATATCAACTAATGATGAGAACCAAACGATATTTACTGTGCCTCCCAAAGAAGAACTCAATCTGAGTGAGAAAGTTAGTCTCGATCTTTGGTGTCTTGTACAGGAACACCATATATCACGAGAGTGCTACGATAAGATTGTCAAACTCTTCAATAACTGGATCAATAATGATAAATTCAGTAAGAGAGAATACGAAAAGCTTCATATCCCAGTTCATCTCATTTTCCACCAGAGAGATCACGAGTGCTCTCACCGTATGAAGCCCAAGCCAAAATGAGTCGGCTGTTTCCAGGAAAAACCAAGCGTTTTGATATATGCAGACGTGGGTGCCAGTTATTTACTGATGGCAGCGAAAACTGCAATAATGGTGATTGCCAGCTACCACGGTGTATAAGGATGCGGAGTATAGAGTACCAGCAGCATCCATGCAGTACTTGCCACTTATAGACCAGCTTGCTACGTTGGTGGGGCATAAGGAAACAAGGGCGCAACTGCTGTCTCAGGCTGATCAAGGAGAGGCACGGTCGGACGGCGTCATGAGAGATATTGTGGATGGAAGTGCATACCATTCCATCAAACATCTATTTTCGAATCCGTTGGATATCTCGCTATCGCTTTTCGTAGACGAATTTTCTCCATTCAAGAAAAGCAAAGAATCTATGACAGCTGTTCATGTCATAGTTGTGAAAATGCCGTCAAAGGACAGGTATTAGCTGTGAAACGATAGATGAATGTTAATTTATTCGTTGTACAGATATAAATTGAAGAACATGTTGCAAGTTGCTTTGGTTCTCACTTCTTCCAAAGGCGGGAATCTACACAGCTTCCTGGCTCCTCTAATCGAGGAACTGAGGATACTAGAGTCTGAAGGAATCACAGTTGCCGCGGACGATGGGCAGGTGTTTAAGTTCCGTGCACATCTGGTATTGACACCAGGAGATCTATCAGGCGTTGCGTCCTTGATCCACCACACAGGCCATCAGTCTAGGTATGGATGCCGTTGGTGTCTGATCGAAGCTGTTCGTTTAAGGAGTCCATCAAACGCAGGACATGCTTCATATTTTCCTGGATCAATACAGCCAGATAGAGAGCGCTCGCCTCTTGCCTTCGTTCATGGCGACATCGTATGTTTGGATATTTGCCAATTTTCGCTGCCACCAACTTATCTTCAACAAGATCATGGAATCAAAGGACCTACGCCTTTTGCTACGTTAAAGTCCTTCCATGGAGTATCGTTTTTTGGATTGGATGAGATGCATCTGATTGGCCATAACTGTGGGCGTCAGATACATAAGATGGTCACATCAGCATATCCAAACATTAATACTCCCTTCGGTCTGTCGAAAGGCCAGATACAATCAATTGTCGTGGCCCTTAATTCCTCACGCGAGACTGTCCCACCTTGCTTTGACGGGAACTTTACAGGTACCCTAGACTAAACCCGTTTATATTTACATGTAAAAATTAGACGTCTTCACTCGTCCAGGTGCCGCACGAGCCGTTGACTGGATAGAGTTTCTGCTGTACACTCTGCCAACCCTAGTGTGTGAGAACTTAGAGAATAACAATACCGAAGAGAGAGCTCTCCGAGCACTTCACCATGTTGTTGTCGCATGCAGTATCGCTTTGTCTTGGGAAATTGATGCTGATGATATAGAGAATGTAGCGCAGTAAGTCAAATTAGGAGATTAACGATATCGCTTATTGGACGTGTGATTCATTTGGGCTTTGCGTTGCGCAGACGATTTCAGAGATGGCACAACTATTTCCGCGATTTTCTCCCAAACAACCTGTATACTATTAACCAGCACTATCTACGACATGTAGCAGATGTAATGAAAAGACTGGGGCCTACATGTGCATATAGTGCACGGCCACTTGAAAGAGCCATTGGTATGTTTATCTCTTGGGATGAGTACATTACTAATTATTGTATTGAAAACAGGGGAGCTCAAACGGCGCATCAAGTCTAGATCGGCACCAGGCGAGAACGCAGGAAATATAATGACGAATCTGGCCATGAGTCGCTATTATCGGCGCACCTATGGATCAGAGAGCCAGCCAATCTCCAAGCCTACCTATCCGCCAGATGTTGACGATAGCTGCAACGCTTATCTCATTGGTACCGAAATTTATCATACCAACATTGAAGAGTATGAATATCAAGATTTGGAATCTTGCCTGAAGGATTACTGGCGACATCAGCTTGGAAGAAGAAATGTGACATTGATGAATCACACAATCGTAGTTGGTGCCAGCGCCAGCTGCAATGGCACTGTCTATGATTACCAGCTACTCAACCGCAGACAAAGAGTTGAACCAACTACGTTCGCAATGGCCGAAATACTAGTTGATCGTCGAGCCCGAGCAAGCTGGATGGAAACCAGAAACGAATGGAAAATGGTGTTTGGAGATATCCTTCTATTTTTTGCTCATGAATTTGAAGGTAACAATTTTTTTTTTGAGATAAGTGGCATCTTTAATTCTTGTTAAATACTGTAGAAGATGAAAATAAGGAGGAAAGAATACTTTGTCTTCTCAGTCTGGTTAGTGGCTGCCAAACAAGCAAGTTCAACGTACCTTACGCCAATTCTTCTGGTGACAAGCGTCTGTACGTTACAGATGCCAACACTTGAGAGCTTTCGCAGGAAGATTTCAATCTTCCATACGCGACAATAGAGTATATTTTATTTATCCAGGAATGGTACTAGATGAAGTTGACCTGGCTGATTTTAGTAGATTCTAAATCGAAGATGTCAGCAATAAAAAAAGCTGTTAAGTACAGTAAAAGACCAGAACATAATGCTGTTAGACGGAGACATATACAGTAGATGTTACAACATTTTGGTACATAGACAATGAAATTTTCCTCTGAAAAGAATTGCTTATGTTCTGGAGACGCGTATTCTGTGCACAATGTAATGAGACACTAATTAGGTCGGTAACGAAGTGTGGCGACATGTAACGAAATGGAACGGAATAGTATTACGTGCCAAAACGCAATGAATTGTAACGGAAGGCAACACAGTTTTGCAACGATTGTGCCGTTTTTGTCATTACAATCCGGCATAATGGACGACTTTGCGACGAACCACAACGCGATGCAACTGAACGCAACTGAACGCAACAAGACGTGAGTGAACGTGAAGGACTTTTTTCTATAGTGATATACTCTTCCATGTTACGTTTGTGTCAAAGGACGTTTTAGAGATAGGGCGGGATTATCCCGTGATAAAGATGGGTTCTTTGTCTCATGCAAACGACGTATCAGTGATCGGATTTTTTTTTTTACATCATGCCAAAAGGCGCGTGAAAGGTACGGTGCTTTTTATTTCAGGCAGGAGGCGTGGTCGGTGGTAGGGTACCATCGTTTCATGCAAAGCGTGAACCAGTGATTGGGTTCTTTTGACTCATAAAAACGGTGTCTCATAAACAGGGTTCTGTCATCTCATGCAAAAGTGTGTTGAAGGTAGGTTCCTTTGTTCTCACACAAAAAGGATGTCTCAGATAACGGGAAGTGATGCATGTTTAAGTGGGAAACGCGACTTTTGTTTTTCCTCTTCTTTTCTTTTACTAAATTTATTTCGTCTTACTTTATCAATCCAACGTATGGGAAACTATCTGAGAAAACGAGAACACGCAACCTTGAAAACGATACCAAGGTCATGTAACTCTACGAGTCCAGTGAATCTGAGCTTGAATTCAGAGGATGGTCTTTACGACAACAAGTATCACGTCTTGGTGGAATACGGAAACGATCTATCCAGGCATCTCCCAAGGGAAGCATCGGGAAAAAGCAATACGGAAACGCTTTAACGTTACGCTTCTCATGGCAGCATCTAACATTAAGATACGACAGATCTTGACCTATGCTGGAGATGTCCCAAACTGAACGCATGGTGGTACCAATCGGCATCAGTATCGACAACCACAGCGAGTATCCGTGATCGGAAGCCTGAAATCTTCGGGTGACATTGGACATGAATCAAAATACAGCAAAGCGGTAAGAAATCAAGCAGCCAGTATATCTGGGTCCAAACATTTTACAGTTCATAGACGCAAACAAGCAAAATGACTTTCATACGGCAGCGGGTGGGGTGGACGTTTTACGTCCGTTTTCTCCTCGGTTGTGTCCACCACGAACCTGGTGCGATGCGGCCGCCCGTACGAGCAACGGGATACCGTCGGAGTAAGTAAAAGATATCAATATATCCTTCCATTGACTAACCATGAAATATGTTACACGCCGCTCCAATAAATTTTGCGTCCATGGGAGAAACCAACTTCATGTAAGTAATATATGGTCTTATTGTCATGCCTGGGATATTAACTGCGTATTTTCGTTTCCTTTTCAGTGCAAGATTGGTTCTTTCTGGGCGCAAAGTTTATTTAGCATAGCGTAGAATGCATTTCAATAAACAGTATAGTCCGATTGCCAGGGCGGATGTCCTGAAGGTTTGTAGATATGAGATCGTTTTCCGAATCAAAAGATGACGAATAAATATGCAACGTTTGAGCGGCCGCCGATGTTCTAAGAAATATGATTGATTGAAATGATCGCCGCTGTACGATAGCATAAACGCTTCTAAAGAGGATGCACTCATTTTATTTAGAAGGGGTCGTTTGAAAGAAATGACATGTGATGTGCGAACACGCAGCATTTACTAAACTTTCGGACGTTCCGATGAGACACGACGATCCTCCTTTGTTCTTACAGCTTCACCTTTACATGTCACAAAGAAAAAATGACAGCTAATTCGACCATGATATAAGAGTATGTAACCAAATGCTTGATTCCAAAAACGATGTCTTCCAATGAGGTAACTCCTCCTCTGGAATATTCAACACATTGCGCATACTCTTATTTTATCAAACATCCGATTAGCCCAGCCACTCAAAGCCATGCAAATAGATAACGAGTACAAGCAATTCAAAACTACAGCATCCTTTAGAAACCCGTAAATGCCTGTTGATATTATCCTTACTATTCTGGTACGGTTCGACATTTAACAGAAGAATCGATGTACTGTTATTTGTCGGTGCCCCATTAACGGAGACAGCCTACATCCACAGAAAATGCAACTCACAAGCAGCCTTTTCTGGTACAGAGCGCGAAGTATCGTTCGATAGTCCATCCAATTTTTCGGTCGGTCACATAGCTCGCTATCGCTTTTTCCTAAACGATAAACTGGGATCTACGTGACACCTATAATTAAATTCGAAGGTGATCGAATTAGCAATTAAGATTTTGGTCCTTTAAAGCTCATATGGGCATTGGTTACCTTCGTTTTTCTCACCAAGCTGTTTCCGCCATCGATTAAAGAATGTTTCGCCCGAGAAACTTTTGCACAATCGGAAGACAAACATTTATTTGACCGATCACGTATCACAAAATGTCAAAAAACTGCGGACATTGTATGTCGTTTGTGCTCCAGACGATGCGTTCCCTTTATATTACTTTTATTCTTTTATTCTGCTTTGAAGACGGAAAAACGGATTGCATAGCGTATCGTGGTGATTTATTACAATACCTTGTCCGTTGTAAGCATTATAATAAGCATCTCAATTGTAGAATCTACCAGAAATAAAAGCAATGGCCTACCGCTTCCGATCAATGAAAAATCAATGCTTTTTATGAGCCACCGCACGTTCGCAATGCTTCTTTCACATGATAGCGCCTGGCCTCAACTACACCATGCATAAACAAATGTATTGTATTTATTCAAGGGCGACTTCAAGTTCTGGCTGAAAAACAATGAAAACCCAGTTGCTTAGTAATTCCAACGACTTTCAGAATTTATTTTTGCTCTCACTGAACCTAATAATATTACCCGACATGAAATATAACGTCTATAGATGGGATATATAATCAGAAAGTCGTAGCGTTAAAGTTAAATGGTTTGCTAAGGAGTTCTTCTGTTCGAGGAGAGGACTTGGACAGTAGTTGCGGGTAAAAGCGGGTGAGAGGAGTTTGTCGGTGCCTTTTATTACTCTCCATTAGATCGGAATTCTCTAGTTTCTTGTGGATTCTCTATTATCTCCTTCTGTCAGGACTGCAGTGATGTATCAGCACTATGCAGGTGTTTGTGGAATTACAACGTACTCACCATACTTACAGATAAAGTATTTCCTTATGAATAGGGAAATTGTTGCATCGCAACGATCTTTATACATCGGATACGTCAGTATTTCACCAAATATAGAAGCTCTAATTGCTTTATAAGAGTGTTTGTCATGGAGAAATAATAGTGCTGTTTTATAATCCTTTAGAGACCGGGGTTTTCCTGATGCACTGTTTAGCTAATTACAAAAAAAAAGGAAGATGAATGGAAACGTAAATTTAACCATAAAATAGATATGACTGATCAGAGAGATCTATCTTTTGCGCAAACAGTGACACCTTACAAACAACGCTTGCTAAAGAAAAAAAAGCCATAAGAAGTATGAAAAGCACATCGACGAACTATTTCTATAGTATGTGATCTGTAATCTGTCGTGATGCCATGTTGTGTAAGTATCGAAACGCGCGGTAGTTTAGCGATCCTAGTAATATGCTCGTGTGATAATGAAGTCTCCGACAGAAAGGTCGGATCTTATGTTCAGGTTTAGAGTCAGGGGATCTATGGACCTCTGTGGAATCAGAATAGCTGTTTGCACATGCTTGTAAACTGCGTGCTACGGTAGCGGCGCAGCTAGCTGTACCGTTGGCAGGATTGCCAACGGAGACTCAGAAGTAAAGTTAAGTTACGTCGATCTGCTAAATACATATCAATGGGTATCTAATCAAATGGCATGTGTTGTCAACAACTTACCGAGTTGTCCTTACAGACTTTCTTACTTTATGACTTCCATATAATTAGAGGTTTCTGGATAAGCTGATAAGATATATCATGTGTAATGTAGGTGACGTTAGACACGCGTATATGACTGCGACAGAACGCCACATCCAGAGGAACCCAAAGAGTATCGAACTGCAGCGATTGAAAACGACGAAGTGCTGTTAACAGGTCGCAGAAGAACCGAACCATTGCTGATAAGTGTAGCGTTAATTTGGATACAACAACAAAAATCCTTCCTGGAGCCTTTATCTGATTTTCAGTGCAGAAAAAGGGACAATCTTTGTCACCGACGTCAACCTCAGAAACTAACGGCTTTTCTTTGTCTGCTCTACTTAGGAGAGGCGTTATTGGATGGAGATGAAAACACACCACAGCAGACATTCTCATTATAAGCTAATCTTGACCTCAGTGTACAACAAGCATTCTCTTCTTCCAAGAACCTTACGCTGCTATCGCTGCACTGACAGGAATTTCTTTTTTACCTGTAATATTCATCTAAAACGACTGTAAGTAGAACATAATGTATAGACAATTTATTATGAATCAGATCACTGCAAACAGCGTTGAGCTACCAAAGATGCGTTGCTTCTACAGCAGCAACAATTACTTTTATTTCAACACAAACAGTCGCCAAAAAAAAAAGAGAGTCTCACATGCAGTGACTATATAACAAAAGAATTCTGTCTTCTCACAAAATGAAGAACGAATTGTTAATCTTCCTTGCTTTCTTTTGCATGTAGCTCATACATTTACAATAATCTTACAACGTTTATTAATTCATACAAGCAAAAGTTTATATCGGTAGTTAAATGAAAACGTACACGTTCTGTCATACAGCATACTTTACTATTACAGAGGCCAGGTGTCGTATGCAGAGCAACACATGCTAACACTTTGTTTTTGGTGAACTCAGCACAAAAAAAGTTTATTTTCTGTTAAATGGCTTCATTACTGTAGTTTTAGTATGTAGACCTTGTGTTTTAAAGTTCTTCTAGCATATGATCGAGACGTATATCGTTTGCTTCACCACGTTATCAGTCTCATTATCGGTCCCGTTTGATGGATTACTCCAAGAATGATGTTAATATGTCAGCAATAGATAACCGTAATCATATGGTTCTCTTTTTCCTATTCATTTTTTTCTGCTGCAGTCAATGATCGTGTTTTATGTATCTTATATTTATAGAAGGTAAAGGCGTGTATGGCGGTTTTTTTTTAAAATTTTTATGTACATGTAACTACATGTCCTTTTAACGCATTGTCCACATATCGACGATCACATTCGTTTTCATGATTACACTGTATGCACATACGAATCAACAATTAGCAATAAGCTTGCGTCGACCTCGACCCATTAATCCTCGACCTCCACCTCGACCAGACACTCCACCTCCTTCCTCACCGCCACCAGATTCTCCTCTTCCTCACCAACCAGACCCTCCAACAGGTTCTGCAGTAAAATGGAATCCTAAAGGAAAGGGGAATAGTGATAGCGCACAATACTTTACTTGGAAGTTGTCCAAACCTAGTTTCTCAGTTAACCGTTTTGCGATATTGATGTATCCATAAGTACGTATTATACACCCTTGTTCGTATTTAATTCTTACCTGAAGCAGTTATGTTACCGTATGCACGCGTCTCTACTTACCTATGTCTAGTTAATTTTGTTATGCTTTTTTTTCTTTTGTATGAAAATTCATTCTTCTTCTGTTGTAGAGTAGTCCATGGTTATTGATGACCTTTATTTTTATTTTTCGATTATATGACTTATGCCCTATTTATTCTCTCTAATTTTTAGCATGCATGTCGGATTCTTGGGACCGAAATAACTCAATAAAGAAAGGCGTGGAAAAAACAAGGAAGAAAAAAGAAAAAAAGAGAAGTTCGGTAGTCAGGCTAGTAAACGCTTCTGATTTTTTAAGGTTCTTACCAGCCTGAGTTCCCCTGACCAATTTATAGCACCCGTTCTGGGTTTACGTTCCTTTTTCCGGTTTACAACACGTTAGTATCGATCTTGCAGATCCTTTTTAACAGGAAGTATGTGGATTTGTCATATGGGAGGCTTTTGACATCTTGTACCTGGGAACATAATACTGATTCTCATGACGATAGATCACGATTTGCCTTTTTTCTGTATATTTTTTTTTTTTTACTATTCTCAGGACCGATGATAATGACTGTCATTTACCAGTTTTGATGATTGCGCCCACGTCGTAACTCAACTTTGCTGGTGAGATATATGTATTTATAGATAAGCACATACATAACATAGGTTATGTCAGAGAAGCAGTACTTTGTTTTATACCATGTTCTCTTCTGAAATCGTCTACTAGAAAGATGGAGTCGGGGATTAACATCAACAAGATATCTTTTCGGTTTATTCGGAGTACTCGAAGAAACCAGGGAGGATTAATAGTTTATTTCATAGACTTCTACAAATGCCAAAAAACAAAATGTATTTTATGTACCCAGAAAAAAAAGAATAGAGCACTGACAAAAGAAAATACGTAAGTAAGATGAGAAAAGGAATAAGAAGCAGGAAGAAAAAGAAAACAGAAAAGTGACCGAGGTAGAAACGAAGTTAAGAAGTTGGCTTACTTGCCACGATTGTTGACTTATCAGAAGATACCAGTAGTTCTACATTGCCTCCTATCTTCAGTCTTCTTCTACAGCTTCTTCTTTAGCTTCTACAGCTTCATAGGCGGAATAAGAAGGACGGCGTAATTTACCGCCCAGAGATCAGTCATTAGGAAAGTGTGACAAAGAGAAAACAGAAGCGCGCCAATTGTTTTTGTCGTGTATATTTTACAGTATGTTCCTGTCCGTGGCGTTCCCCCACCGTTGCCAAGAATAGGAAAAAAAAGTAACAGTTCTGCGTTCGTAGAATAGCCAAGATCAACTTTAAAAAGCGACCAGCGCACAGGTATCCGATCATCCTCACGTCTGACAAATAAATTACTGACGTTGGTGATTCTAGACATAGAAGGACAGTCGTATTATTTGGCAGTAGAGCACGTTTTCTGTCAGACAGCCTCACAAAAAAAAAAGCTAGTTTACGCTAACTATTACCTAGCCTGTTCGAGATGGAGGAAGAAATAGGTCTGCCCTACCATGTGGAAAGTGCCTGATAATAACTATATTTGGCCAGCCTGTCACACCCGATCCAACGCGAGACACAGCACGCGCACCTGTCCCCGCAGCAAGATAATCACGAGCGGGAGAAACGTCAAGTTCAAGAGAATCTCAGAGAAAAACACATGAGAAGTGCCAAGTTGCGGCTATGTCGATGTATCCCATTTAGTGATAGAAGTACGTATTTTTGAACAGGAAATTCAAGGAACAGGGCCTGTACGTTCTATGTGACTTTTATGAGGATAGAAGAAAAGGAAGAAATTACCTGATCAATTGGTGAAGCACTTCCCTAAGGAACGTTCCTTTAGTTCAAGGGGCTTGAGCTATGTCTGAAACATTTTACCCGATCATTCCGAGAAAACTAGTCTTTCCATGTCAGAAGAACATAATCGTATGAGCGACGACGACTCCGTTAATTGATGTTATAAATGATGACAATAACAAAAAATCTCGGACATTGATCGCGGCCAAATGCGTGGTACAACAAGATGCATGCTTCTCCAGCATTGTCTTCAACCGATCGATGTTACTGTCGCCAAAGGTAGTTATGTGCTGCTAGTCGTCACTATAGCAAAAAAAAAAAAGAGAGGACTCTGGTTAAAATGATAAATCTCCGTCGCAAATAAAAAAAAAACGAGCTTCTTTTTTGAGTTGGTGGAAAAAGCTTTACTGTCAGCAGGAGATAGTTTATATGGAGACCTACGAAGTGACAATAGACCAGGAACGATACGCTCTTTTCCTCGTTTCTTTGCCTATCTAGGTGCTAGTGCCTGATAACAATTTGTCAAGAGTAGGGAGTGTCTCGGCAAATAACTCCGTGGGAAGTGTATACCTTGGCAAATTAGGTTGTCCACTTACGCTTCCCTTTCTGGACAAAGGTACTATTTACATCAAGGAAAACGCGTGGCAAATATCTATTTATTTTTGTGTACAGCGAGAAATGCTAGTCGTACAGTGTCAATGTAACAATTACTGAATCTAGTAAAAAGATGTTTACCACTGATACACAGTTTTGGTTTGTTTGTTAGACTTTCTGTCGGGCTAACAGTCTGATGTCTGCAGCACTTTGATCACTCGTTAAGGTTATTCGACAGAACTACGTGACCTTAATAAATACCACATGAACTAAACCTTTCCTATTTAATGACAAACAATTGACCATAGACTTTCGCTATTGTATGCCGTCTAGCACGTTACAGAAACCTTGTTTCGTATTTTAAGACTTTTCCGGGTATTCGGGTTGCAGCGGGCCATTCACATCGTGCAGCCACATATTTGACAGAGCACGGGCCACGCCACCAAAAAGGTTTGGTCCAGTAATCTGGATGCTCTTTTGAAACAATCTTTAAATGCTAATAGCGAATGGTACTAACTATAAGATATACTGTTTTTGCCCAAGGACATCCATCATCGTATTCGTCGAAATACAGAGCCATTGAGCATTACTTTATCGCAGAGGGCAAACCTGCTAATAGATCTGCGCAATAGACATCCGAAAATACCCATTATCGTATGTTCGGTTTTGTTACATCCTCAATTAGAAGTTTGTGAACAAATTTGCGATCGGTTGCAGCCCAATAAACGTCATGGTTTGATATGTAATAGCACGTGAAACATCAATCGCCTCTACGTCTTACCATTTAGCCAATGTTCTAGCGCATTTGCGGCTCTTAAACTCTCCCTTCCACAAGCAAAATTTTGTACAGTGATGTTTTCGCTCTTAGTTTATACTATATGTATGCTTTGATTTTTCTTAAATTGCAGTGCTACCTCACTAACATTATTCTACAATGCCTGCTTCTTTAGATAGAGAGTAAAAGATAGAGCTCTTATCGGCCAAAAGCCGATCAGGAGCATCAAATTCAGCAATATTGCCCTTGTCAAGAACAAGAATCCTAAAAACAATGATGAATACGTGACATTTGGTCAAATAGTTTTCCTTACTTGTCGGAGTCCATGACAGTATTGATTCGATGGGCAATTGTCAAGATCGTACAGTTTGCGAACTGACGACGGATAGTTTCTTGGATGATGGCATCTGTTTCCACATCAATCTATCAAGCCATTTATTAAATACATTGTGCACTGCTCCGCTGCTGAGACTTACTGCTGCAGTGGCCTCGTCCAAAATGAGAATGGTTGTTCGGCGAAGAAGAGCTCGCGCCAAACAGATCAACTGCCGTTGGCCAACAGAGAAATTCTCACCACCTTCTAGCACGACAGCATTCAGCTTTCCGTCCAATTTTGAAACGTGATCGTGGAGGTGAGCATGCTGCAAGGCTTGCCAAAGTTCAGCATCATCGTGGGTTTCAAAAGGATCCTTAAAAAATAAGAAGTAAGTATTACACTCGACAACCGTATTGCAGCTCAGTTACCAAGTTCTCGCGAACCGTTCCAGCAAACAAAACAGGATCCTGAGGAATAATCGTTAAGCGTGATCTGTAATAATGTGCATTAGTATCATTGGTCAACCCGTTCTCCTTTTTTATCTTTTTACCGAAGGTCAAAAAGTCGCAACGATGAAATGTCGACTCCATCAATCACAATATTGCCTCTGGCCGCTTCAACGATACGGAACAAACTCAAACTCAGAGAGCTCTTGCCAGCTCCGGTACGACCGACGATACCAATCTTCTCCTTTGGTGCAACCGAGAAGTTTAAATTGCGGAGAGCTAGGTCCAAACCTGGGCGGTAGCGGGTAGAATAGTTTTTAAATTCTATCAGACCTTTCTCTGGCCACATCGGGCTCACTCCACGAATGGCGCCATATTTTTCCGTAGGCAGCTCAATATACTATTATATATCCACAAGAAAATTAGTTAACAGACTCTCACGCTATATCTCGTGGTTACCTCCTTGATACGTTCAACGGATACGACGTTTGTCTACATTTCACAAGAATACCGTTACGGTTAGAGTAACCCGGACCTTTATAAGGTTATATTACCTCTATTTCGCAGAAAGAGCGGATAACCCAGTTCAAAGCTTGAGTAACACTTAAAGCGTAGGACACAGACAGACCAACAAGGCCAGCATCAATAGATCCAGTGCCATAGACTACGCCGATGACAGCGAATATAGCGGCACCGAAAATAATAACAGAGCCGAGGAACTCTAGACGTACAGCCAACCAGCGGTTGCACGATATTGAGGGGTAGTATGCGCGTTGATTTTCATCCAGTTTGTTTTCGTTTTCATAAGTAAAACGGTGCTGTTGTTCATATGCACGAATAGTTGAAACACCAGAGATTGTCTCTTGGAAATGGGAATAAATTGGACTCTTGCCAATCGAATCCAGTCGCTTAAGCTCTCGTGAAGTCGCCAAATAGTACCGTTGGACGTACATATAGATAAAGCCTACTAGAGCGTAAACAGAAAGAAAAAACCGAGATGTTGTTACAAACCTAAAGGAATAATCAAGAGTAAGAAGAACGGCGTTGAAAAAGCGATGATCGTAATGGTGGCCAAGACAGAGAACAAGACACTGAAAATTACATTAGTCGCCATGTTAAAACAGTAAATTCAATGCTTACCGGAAATAAGCCTGGAAATTCCTTGGCAAGACTTCGTCAACAGTGTGTTGGTCTTTACTGAAGCGGTTCAAAATTCGACCCAATGGGGTGGTATCAAAGAACGACATGGGTGACCTAGCATCAAGATAATGAGGCCAACGAACAATGGGTAGACCAGTAGATATTACCTCATGATGGTAGCAAGCATTTCTGCGTGAAGGTTCTTTGCTGATCGGATAGCACAGTAGACCCAGATAGTCAATGTCTGCAGCATAGAAAAGATGGTCGAAGACCATCCAATCGCAGCATAGATAGCCAGATAATACCAGATGTTTTCGTTTGTACCCTTTTGTCGATTATCATCACTCCAATGCTTGAGCCACAGGTTTGCTCCGACTTGAGATCCTTGCGAGATGGCTTGAAACGCAATCATCAAAATAACGCCAACCGTCGAACATGCCTTCGCGTACTGCTTGTAAACGTCACTGGCTACACTCCCCTTGGCTCCTTCTTCCGTGGTGATTAGACGGTCTTTGCTGGTGTACACTTTACGATCCTTTTGAAGTGAGGCCAGCGAAGCACGTCGTAAGGTCGCCACGCTAGCCATGCTTTGCATGCTGCTAAGGCGTTCTCGACGTTTATGTTCAATTTCACGGTTCAAGATCGCCTCTTCTTCGCAGAAGCCAGATGCAGTGGGTTCACCTTCTTCTCTCACATCACCCAAAGTTTCTTCGCTATTTTTGTCATCGTTGCTGTCTTGATCCGCTTGGTTTCCGTATTCAGTGACGAGAGAGTACAGCTCCGATCGTTGGCTCATCAGATCGTCGAACGTGCCTTGCAAAGCAATTTCACCATCACGCAACATCAGCACATTGTTTACTTTGTGAAGATACGCAATTCCATGCGTCACCAAGACTCTCGCCTTGTTCTTCAGGATACCGTCAGGTCCAATCACGTTTTCGAAAATGCTTTTGCCGACATGAGCGTCTACAGCACTAAGCGGATCATCCAATAGATATATATCTGCACGAGCGTAAATTGCACGCGCCAGCGAAACGCGTGCTTTTTGGCCACCTGACAGGTTAATGCCTCGCTCTCCAATTTCCGTCTGATCACCACCCGCCAAGATTTGAATGTCGCTCTTTAAAGCGCATGCCTCCAGCACTTTTTCATAAAATTCTGGGTCCCAGCGATGACCAAATACAATGTTGTCTCGTAGACTTGCGTTCATGATCCAGGGTTGTTGCGGGACATATGCCACAGATCCACGTAATGTAACGTTACCATGGACTTTGACTGTGTCGCCAAGCATAACACTCATTAGGGACGATTTACCAGAACCTACGCGTCCGACTATGGCTGTGACTTCAGACTTCTTCACCTGGAGATTGATGTTACGTAACACTGGTTCAGTGTCTTTTTCGTCCCATTTAAATGTGCCGTTATTGATCTCAACCAGCGAAGTATCAGGTGTCCATGATGGCAACAATCGGTAGTCTTCTCGAGTAACTGCAGTAGGGTCAATTTCTTCCGCTGCCAAATAGTCCTCAATGCGGTAGAGTGATACGGACGCTTCAATGGTCGATGTGATAACGTTGGGGAAAACAGAAAGAGGAAATTGGATGAGACCGAACAAAGAGATTGCGACAAACACAATTTGACTTGTCAACGGCTCGGGCGACGTGAGCACGTACAAGGCGAAAGACGACAGTGACACGAAAAAGGGGATCGAAGTCCATGTAAAGCTCTGGACAGCGGATAAGACACCAATCTTCTTCAGCATGGCAAGCTCCAGTTCGTTACGGATATGACTGATCTGTAGCACGAGAATGCACAAGTTAATATTTTCTCCTTTTCTCTTGTTCATTGTTTACCTTTTCTAAGAAAGGTGTCTCCCATGCATACAGCTTGATCACACGCATACCGTTTAAGATTTCGTTCTACAAGATTGTTAGTGAGCGCGTTTACAAAGCAAATAAAGTATCTTACCATCAGCTTCACTCTTGCATCTTTGTTGCCCATCTGGATCTTCTGATATGTACGCATCTTCTTTGCAAGATAGGTATTGAGAGGGATCGCTAAAATCAGAACACCAATACCGGCCCAAATGCTTGGTCCCATTGTTTGCCACAGTAAGACCAGGGCAATAATAATCTGAAGTGGTCCACTCCATACTAAGATGCAGATGTAAGTCACATGTATAGGAGAAAAAAAAGTTCGCACTAACCAATGTGGAAATAAGTACACAGGTCCATCAGTCTTTGAGCGTCCACGCTCATGTGATTTACAATCTAAATAAGAGATTTAGAACAAATGCGTTCCTGCCTGTACCATGCTTTACCTCTCCCACAGTGGATCTCTGTCGGCTTGCATTACTGAGCAACAGCGTCTTTCGATAGATTGATGTAACCAACGCTGCTCTGAGTCGCATACCAGTGACAAAACAGCGCTGGAAATACTGATGAAGGAACATAGTTTGGCATACCGATGTTACAAACATGGCAACTGACGATAAGTTTAGCAAGTGATCATACATAGTTTGTGCATAGATTACCTGCAATCAAGATTCCTCGATAGGAAGGCTGTGGAGTTTCCGATGTGTAACTTGCAACCCAGCCCATCAATTCGCGCAAGAGAATGGGCTGTGTAAATTGCAGTATGTCCTGAGTGGCTTTGAAAAGCTAGTGATTTGTCAGCAGGCCCCTTCTATCTAGCAATATGGAAACTTACTGCAGCGACTAGATATGGTCCACCAATGCTTAGTATGAGAGCTCGTAGCAGTGATGGGCTAATAAACAGTTACGACAACTTATGCTTGTAAAACCGCTCCTTACTTTTTCTTCTGCATCTCTTTATCCCATTGCTTTTGAAATTTTTCTCCAACAACCGTTGATTGATCTTCTACCTTCAGATCCCTATTAAGGTGATAAGTAAACATTCATAACTGAATAGAGTGCATACCATAGATCATCCATAGTCAGCGGAGTTTGGTAACCAAGGCGCATCAGCGGAGTCATCCAGGAAAACGTCAGGCGACCAAATATATTTGTGTTAGTCTCGGGACAATCATGCTGTGGGCATCAGTGTAAGTTGAAATCTTGTTCGTTTGTTTGTGTACCTCATCTTCCTCCAGCATGACGTATTGACTCTTGGGTCTGCTGAGGTTTTCCAGCACGAACATAACAAACGATAAGACAACGCTGACGCAGAACAATCCAAACTGTGTTGAATTAGTTGCCGGCTGATGTATCATGATCAGAGTGCGCAGCTTGATTGCGTCGGCAATAAGAACAAACATCCAGTAGAATAAAAGCAGTGCCGATGAAATACGATTCCGTGTGTATTCCAGGTGATGCAATGATATAACAAAAAGCTACAAAGGAACGTACATCAGCCTTCTTCTTCCTCTTTTTTTTTTTTTCTTGTGTGAGAGCACGCATATTACCAAGAACAATAAATTAATGCCTTTTGCAATGATTTGTACATTATCAATCCACCGATCTGATTGCAAAATAGAGAAGAACGCGTTTGCAGTAGTTGTGAACAGCAGCAGAATCAAAGTTGTCTAAGTGATGACACACGATGAGCTCATCCTCCGTGAACACAGAATATGAAAGTTACGTACCAATTTTGCAAAGTAAAGCCAGTTTCGAGTCATATCGGAAGGCAATGGCTCCCGTTTGGAAAGGATCCACAACCTTGCTACACCAAATAGTAAAAGAAACGCCGACGGCGCCAGCATAATCGCTCTAAATTGATGGTGTAAACTTCATGGAAATCTTATGATAATCTTCTTACGTGTCTTCAAAGCATGGAGTGAAGTCTGGCACACGAACTGTCGAGAAAGGACCCTAGAAGTGGAGTTCAGTACTGCTGACTAATAACGACTCCAGTAGGCGTCCTTTTGCTCCTACCCAGCCTTCCACGTCCAAACACATGTCTGACCATTGGTTGTCGGCCGCTTTTCCCTCCAGCGTAGTGATAGCCCACTGGCCTGTGTCAGTCATTAAGGTAAAGGAGAAAGAGACAAGTGACAAGCAAGAGAAAAAGGTTGGAGGTGAGATGAAGACCGTCCTTTATGTTTGGGACTGCATTTTGCGGTCTTTTTTTTAATTTCCGCTATGAAGATGGAACTCTGGCCAATCGATTTCAGCACGACGCTGAGTAATACAAAGAGTTGACGAGAAACTGATATGCATAACTAGGTTAAAGAATAGTATCCTATAACTGAATACTGCTAGTTTTTCTGGACTACGGAACGCGGGAGGCCGTTGATTGTTGTTGTCTCTCATATAAAGAAACACGTGCAATATATTTGTTGCAGCCATTTTATCTCGATTCCAGAACATGGCCGTACATGATTTTTTTCTGACATGTCAGCACGGCATGTATTGTCGATCCTTGATGGCCTTGCGCGTCGTTTTCTTCATTTGCTTTCTGTAAGTCTCGAGTCTCACACGCTGGACAGACGTGGGATGTAAGATATTCGTCTATGAGGAAAACGTATGTGGAGCCTTTCGAATTTAAGGTCAACGATAAGTTTTTGGACAACTGTAGAGCTACCTTTCGTCGCCTAGCCTGCTATTGTAGTTCCTTAAAAATTGCCTTGGTAGATGCAGCCTTTTTGCCTTTCATGCTACCGGAAAACCCTCCATTCCCATAAGCGACGATAATGGGCTTGTTCTTTTCCTCAGCCTGATCGTTCGGAGAAAGAGGAACCCATTTCGAATTACTCTGCTTCCGTGCTTTTTGCTAACTGTGTTGCTCGTACTTCTTGCCACCGTGGAGTAATCTCTTGGCAATCTCACTTCGACCTTTTTGTCGTCGGATATAAGTTTTGAAATTTAACTTGCTATATCTGAAAAAATATACACATGTTGTGCCAAAATAAATAAAGAAAATAGCAGCCAACCTTTGATCGCGGCTAAAAAATTCAGAGATACGCTCATAGTGCCGGACGCAATATCGGATTGCGGTAATTAATTTCTCCATGCTGGTTGTCTTCAATGATGGTATATTATTGATCAGCGTTTTCACCTCAGGCTCGCCTTTCACGTATTTTTCCCGAATCCTGGTAGCATGACTGAATCCGCATAGAGTATAATATTCTTCTGTGGTGGTTGAACGAACGCGATGCTGAGACGTGCCTATCCCATCGGCGCTCACAAAGACACTTGATACCCCCGGGTCAACACCCCAAATAACCGCATCATTGTACTTCGCTTTCATATCAGAAGGCGTTAACGTTTTCTTGTTCGGATTGTACGGGGCCTTGTACTTCTTAAAAAGGAACTCGACGTCGGTACCACCCGTGCGTATTTTGTCCCTGAGGCAACGCAGTGAATAACCTGAATCATACACAATGAAAATACGTACCAAAAAATACTTCTGTCAGTTTCCAGACTCTTCAAGGTATCATAGCCGATCTTGGACATATCGAACAATTGAAAATATTTTTCTCTAGCTTCCGTGGCCTTAACAGGCGACATGGAAGGATGTAGACCGGATTTACACATCAAACGGCCCAGTGCCTGATTATCCACCGTGATACGACGCATTTGCATGTTATAGATGGGCAACATTGTGAACCTTTATGCACCCCGCGGGTCGGTGTACTTTTCCGGCTTGAATGTACCACCATCGATAGCCTCTCCGGTTTCCTTGATGAAATCCTTCAAGTTCGAGATCACGAGACCCGGTATACGGTCGAACTTCTTCGTGAGGGACAGCTCTTTTCTTTTTCGGATAGCTATTCTGACAGCCACTTCAAGACTCTTCGTTAGACGCTTTGATAGCTTCACATCACCAAGGATCTGCAAGACGGTCAAATAACAAAAGTTTTGATGATTCCTGATTACCTTATCTATCATCCGATGAACGTATCCTGTGGAGACGTACTTCTGGGGGGTTGCCTCTGCAATGAACACTTTTTGTTCCAATCGTGCAAGTACTTGAAAGAACCATGGGAAGAATAGATGTGGCTCTGCATTTAGCTTTTCATCACTAATAGAAGCGACCCGGATGGATTTTTTCAGGTATCCTACGCAAGTGTCAACATATGAACGGTTATCGTTGTTGTCTGGAACAGTTTTGGGCCATTCTGCCTCGGCACCGCAAGCTTTCTTGTACATGAATTCTGCTAGAAGCTTCCTATCTTTCACCACTCCTTTCCATCGGAAACGCTCATCCTCTTGATCAGACATGCACACCAAGAGATACTGGATCGTTTTTCTCTCGAAATTCGCCATCAGATGGTTCCTGATTGATTCTTCGTATTCTTTTGCAGCGGTAGAGACTACGGTCATGTAGCCTTGTGAGCGGAACTTGGAACTTAATTGTCAAATGCTTCACGGAGATTATGCTCCGCTGACGTTGCTTTCCCAGCGATCAATGAAAACAGGTTGTAACACAAGTCATGCGTGATTGGTGGAACAGGACAACCATCGGATAACAGACTAACAAAAACGAAATTGGCAAACAGCGATCCGAAATAAGTGACGTCTCTTGTGTGAACAACAACATCCTGGATCGCGGAGACAAACTCTGTGCTCTTGCATGTTTTCGCCAATGACGCTTTGATGACAGCTGTACGCTTGAAATTCGTCGGAGGTTTCCGTTTGAAGATCCTTTCTGGGCACTTGGCATTTGTGGCTCTACGGTGGTCCGTTTGGTGGCATCGAGGGCATCGGATGACTTGACCGGATGCGATAGCTGCCTCCTTTTTTTCTTCAAACAAAGCTTTTTTGGCTTCGGATTTGGCAATGCGCTTCTTGTGAGCTTTTTCAGCTTTAACGAATGCTTTGGATTTTTTCCTTGAAGGACCAGGTTCCGATGTCACCTCGTCTAATAAATGTTGTCAGATTATGTCAAACATAAAGACTACCTACCTGAATATTCTTCAATATCTTCATCGTCTTCTGGTACTTCATCCTGATGATCCTGTTTGTTCACGTTCTCTGCGGCATCTTTGGTTTCATTTTTGAGTTTGTGACCATGATGTCATGATGGCTTACCTCTTCTGGTTTCGATCAGTGATCGGGAACTATTATCGGAATCCGCGATCTGTCTTTCCTTTCCTTTCAAAGAACCTACATTTCCTGATTATTTTGAGTTCATATTCTCCTTCCACAATATCATTTACCAGTTGAAGGCAACGAACTCTCTGGAGCGTGGATGAGTGCATCCTCACTCATACACTCCACGGGAGGAGTTGTCAATGGTTTGTGCACATCTGGTGCCTCAATTTTTTGATTGAAGAAGGATGTAATTAATGTCTGGTTTGGAGGTAGAGGTTTAGGGTTGATTCTGCGTCTTTTACGCATGACCATAATAGAAGACAATGAAAACAGAAAAAGGAGGAAAGAAGATTGATGCGTTTCTTGTGACGTTTTAACAGATAGCTGCAAACCTTCGCTTCACTCATGTACCAATCACGTTAGATTTGGTTAAAAAAAAGCACCGCCTTATTCATCCAATCAGCATTGAAACTTTGAAGTCAAAGATCTTAATTATACCAGCTGTGGTGCTCGCTTCGCTTCGCAACACTGCTTTTCTATGGGAAAAAGAAATATTATTGAGAAGATTTTATGGAAGGCTGAAGACTTTGTTGGCAAGAAATAATTTGTTCAATTGCCGAAAGTTTGTTGCTGGAATATATGGATAAAAAAGAACTATATAAAAAAAAGAGTGCATGAAGGAAGAATCTATGTAAAAGAAAAGATGATGTGAAAGACTAATCCGCCTATTGCCCTTTTTGTCGTGAAGCCAACCTTTGGCATACAATGGGATATCTACCCTGCGTTTCTTGCTTTTTTAAAAAACTTTATAGATTGCAAAAGCCAAATACAGTGTTGACAGAGGACGAGAAGAGAGAAAGCGAGAAGCAGAAGGGACTTTGGGAGTAATATGTTGTAGGAGGGATCGGTTTGTGTATGACAGTGTACATTATAAGTTATTATTGAACATAGCCTTTTCAGCAGGAACTGCTCCTGCACTGACCAATGCCTGTTCTAGATCCTCTAAAAGATCTTCTACATCTTCAATACCGACGCACAGTCGAATAACATCTTCGGGGAATTCACGTTCAGCACGGATATGCGCAGGAATGGATGCATGCGACATTCTGCAAGGCATGCTATAATGGATCGCTTAAGCATATTTTTCTCAATTTTTGCTTAAAACTTACCTCATCAATGAGTTGACACAACCAAATGAAACGCTAATACTCCACAATTTGGCAGCCTCCACGATTCGTTCAGAAATGCCAATATCGCCCGTCTGGAAGCTCAGGACAGCACCAGGTCCTGAAGCAATACGCTTGTGCAACTCATACTGTGGATGGCTGCGAGAACCAGGGTAGTTCACCTTCAGACCTTGTTGCTCCAAATATTCGACGATTCGGATGGCACTTGCTTGTTGTTTATCCATACGCACGGCCAATGTTTTAACGCCACGCAGGAGCAGCCATGAATCGAATGGACCAAGGCCACATCCAGTAGCATTAACGACATAGTACAGTTGCTTTTCAAAAAAAAATGAGTCATCGTTGCCTCTTTCCATTCATTTGTTTCTTACCTCAGCCAATGATTCATCACGCGTGCCTACGACACCGGCCATCAAATCGCTGTGTCCCGAAAGGTACTTCGTGGCCGAATGATAGGTAATATCGGCTCCAAGTTCAAGTGGTCGCTGGAGGTAAGGGCTCATCATGGTGTTGTCGACAACAACCAAAGCCTCTGGACATTTTTCATGGACATAATTGGCAATGGTCGGGATGTCCGCGATCTTCATCAAAGGATTTGATGGCGTTTCAAGTAGTACCAAACGAGTCTTAGCTGATAGATGGGGTAAGACGGATTCGGCAACGGTTGTGTCAACATGATGTGTCTTGATGTTTAGTGATTTTGCCAAGAAACTCAGCAAACGATTTGTGCCACCATACAGATCGTTGCCAGCAATGATCTCCTCACCCGTACGGACAAGTCGGGTAATTACATCCAATGCACTCATACCACTGGTTACGGCAAGCGCACGTTTGGCACCCATCACTTTGGCTAAGTGATTTTCTGTTGTAGCATACAAGATCTTGGTTAAACCCAACGCCCAAAGCCAACGTTTTCTTCTTTTTCCACTTACCAAGATGTGTACGTGTTGGGTTACCACTGCGTGAATAATCATATTCTCCACCTGCAGTGGCACTCTTTTGTTTAAAGGTTGCAGTTTGATGGATAGGCACGGACGAAGCATTATGGGGATCATCGGGATTGTCAACTGTAACCACTTCGGTAGCAAATCGATATCTCCTTCGACCACTGACTGAAGAGGCCGGTGAGGCAGGCAAAATATCTGTCATATTTCAAAACAGGAAGGAAAAGAAAGAGTGAGAAAAAAAAAGGTGAACGTTGCAGCATTTGTTTTAAAAATTCTGAAACCTTTATTTAGCAGAGAGAGATGGAGAGATGCAAAATTCACCAATCATATTGAGCATGGATGATCACATAAAGCAGCGAATGGGGGAGATTCTGGGGTAACATTTTACCGAGCTACCGTCTAGTAGTATCTCAGCTTCTATCTGGCAATTTGAAGCAAATGAGTCATCTTTACTTACACCTGCAAGTGCTATGGCCAAAGCGGCTTGGGAAATTGTAGTTTCGAGGCAGTAAGAAGCTTCGCCTATTAACAGCGTTCTCCATTTTCCCATTGAATAACCGCTGGGTAGACGGGTCGACAACCAAAGAACTTTGAGCTCATAACTTGCTAGTTTATAACGATAGGCACATGTTGACTATGCCTTTAAGACCTGCGCTGACGCCATGTCCTTGAACCTAGATAAGCATTAAGGAAACGCCTTTTCCAGAAACAGTGTAGGCTACATACTTTCTGTTACTCTATTGTATCCCTCTCTTTGGAAAGTTCTGCTGTATGGTTCTCATGCACTCAAATAATAAGACATCTACTTCGTACACACTCTTTACAGACTCCGTGGGAATTCTGCTATTGAGGCTTTCTGTTTTGTGAGAATCACGCGCCGAGACTGGTATATACAGCATTGAAAGAGCTTGTCTACTACTTAAACGCTATCTAAAAATGCTGAGATGACGCGTTCTGATTCAACATTCCAATTGTGATGTGATGAGGTTTATTAAATGTAAATTCTGTCAATCTCCAATTGCAGCCCGTGTCTTGCCGTACTCGAACAAGATGTTAAACCAACTGCAAGATATCCAAGGGATGGTACAAAGATAAAATTAAACAAGACTTTAACTTCCGGCTATCCACTTCATCCGGATCCATTAATGTATTTGAAGGCAACGACAGAATTTGTGGGTCTAACTACATATCAATGTTCCGTAGGAAGCAGCACAAAGTGTTAAAAAAATTGCGAGAAGCTCAAGGACGTTCATCGGATGCTTGGCCTAGGTTCTAGTATATAAACCAACTACGCCCTTCTCACGCCATTGAGACATAGGATGGAATCAAAACCTCTGAGAACCTGTGCTTTGAAAATATACATTTTTGTGGTCCTGATATCAGTGTGGAGGCTTCCATATCAGTTTGTCTTGTAACTGAAGCATCTCTAAAGATTGAAGTTGCTCTCGCTCGTCGTTTTTATTTATAAAACTGTATTGTTAGATTCCTCACAACGCGACATCTATTTTGGAGAAGCTGTGTCCTTAACTTTTTGACAGCCAATTCGCACATAAAAGCCGACGACCAATCAAATGATCTCGGCCATACGCACTTCCTTTGTCGGTGATTCATTTTGTGGACAAGCGGTAACGGGCCGACAAAACAGACTTTTTGTTCCACAAGGCAAAAAAAATTACTTGCTTCCCTGTTTTTCCGCTCGAGCAGGAAGCAGCCACTTCATGTCGAAATTTCGGTGGTGGTTCATTGACTTTTGCCCGGCATTCTACGCATGTAGCGATAAGCCTACACCGGGATCGCCGGTATCTGCTTCCAAAACTCCTACTGGTCTTCCAACCCAGCTTCTCCTTTGTAGCACTGTTGGTCTTCTATGCTTCCTTACCTTTTGCGTCCTTCGTGTCAGGTAAAACGACGAACCACCCTGATAATGTTCCAACATGCGCTTTTGTTTTTATGTAGGTGGAGCAGCATGTATTCTCCCAGACTTCGCATGAAAAAGTAAAATTGATAGCATTGACATGATTGCAACTGTCAGCTAACTTTTTCAAATACTAGACACGCACCGGAACGATTACCGAGGTCATTTTTTGGATGGATTATCCCGTTGCTACGAACGCCAAATTCAGTTGTCTTGGATAAAGTGGGCCTGGATGCAGTCGTGGTGAGTCCAATCCTGTGTTTCATGAAACGGGTTTAACCTTTTCCGCAATGTGTGTATAGATGTTACAGTTCCTGCTGATGGCTGCCAAGCTTTTCGGATTATGTGCTTTCTTTGGCATTGTTGTCCTCTATCCTATTAGTAGGATGGGAGGTGACCTCTCAAAACCAACCGACCCTTCAGACCCTGAAACCGAGACTTCACCTGGCTATGCGCCATCCTTCCTATGGGTTTACTTATTCTTCACCTACTTCTTCTGTTTCGCTACGTTTTATTTCACTTTTCTGAATTACCGTGAGTACGTGCGCATCCGTCGGGAGTACCTGATTCGTATCGCCAAAACCATCCCTGCCAGAACGATTCTGGTTACTGGTATTCCCCCTAGCTTGCGCTCTGATCGGAAGCTGGCAGAGTATTTTGAAAACCTAGGAATAGGCGTGGTGGACTCCGTTCATCTCGTTCGACATGTCAGTCGTCTGTTGGAATACATCAAAGAGCGAGCACAGTACCTTCGTCAGCTAGAAAAAGCTTATACTCACTACTGGGGCAACCCATGCCACGATCCGACCTATAAACCTGGTCGTCTTATCATGGAGGCTGAAAACGAGAATTCACTGCATACGTTAAACTGGTCCACGTCGAGCAGCAGTGACACATCGTTGCCTACGCATCGGACACCACACACAAAGACTCGTCCTATTGCAAAAGATGGATTCATGGGTTATTTGGGTTCTGCTGTGGATGCAATCGAATATTACACAAATAAGTTCAATGAAACCGATAGTCTTGTCCGTCGCGCGCGCAAGATTGGTAAATTTTTACCCACAAGCGTCGGCTTCATCACATTTGAGGATACTACCAGTGCTGTACGTTGCACGTAGCGCTTTGTGGCCTTACTGATAGAATGTTTAATTTTCATAGTACATCGCGGCGCAAGTATTGATAGACACTACGCCGTTTCGACTACGTGCGGAACTGGCTCCAGAACCGAGAGACGTGATCTGGGAAAACATTGCAATGCATCGGCGGGAACGTGTGATACGCAAAGGCTTTGTCTTCGTGATCCTTCTTTTCTTAGTTTTCTTCTGGGGTTTGCCTATCACTTATTTCTCTGCGCTTACGGATCCAGATTCTCTTAAAAACTACTTCCCGTGGTTAATGACTCTTGCGGAGAAGAATAAGATATTGAAGCAGATCGTCTATGGTTTTGTTCCTACGCTTGCTGTGGTCGTCTTCATGGCGTCAGTCCCTCTAATCCTTAATGGTATGTTTAGGGTTTGAGCGTGAACATGCTAATCATCACCCATTAAAATTTCTAGCTCTAAGCGTTGTCGAAGGCTTCTCCACACGAAGTGGAGCAGAAGAATCCACGTTTCGCAAGTAAGAACTAAGTTACCCCGTTTGATAGGTATCTGATCACTTCTTTTATCTTAGGCACTTCTTCTTTCTGCTATTCAATGTGCTACTTATCTTCACGCTGTCCAGTACATTGTTCAAGACGTTTACTGAGATTCGAGATGATCCTACGAAGATCGCTAACTTACTAGCGGAAAGATTACCACAGGTCAGGTTAATACCGTATGGGTGCTGTGTCTTGCTTAACATGTATTCCTTAGGTCTCGCCCTTCTTTGTAAACTACGTCGTGATGCAAGGCATGATGTTGTAAGTTTTTTAGGCATGTTAGGTTGATAACGGAGTACTCATTTAAGCATAACATAGACTCCCGATTCAGTTACTCCAGATCGGCCCTGTCATTCTCCAGATGATTTCACGGGTTTTCTTTTGCGAGACACCTCGTGACTATGCAGAAACAATGGCTCCTCGCATGTACAACTATGGCATGGGCTATCCAGCACCCGTTTTCCTATTCGTAGTCCTTCTGGTCTATTCTACGATTGCGCCCCATATTCTAATTTTTGGAACGATCTACTACTGCATTGCCTATCTCGTCTTTAAGTACCAACTCCTCTATGGTAAGGTTAAGGACATTTCTTTATTCAATGCTGACACTGTATATATTGGTCAGTTTACTTCCATCCCTACGAAGTAGCTGGACGTATGTGGCCTTTGGTGTTTTCTCGTATCCTTGTCGGGCTTCTTATTTTCCAAGCGATGACTGCCGGTCTATTCCTTCTTAACCGGGCTAATACCTTGGCGATATTCTGTATCCCATTGATCCTTCTCACCATCTTATTTAAGTTTGGTATGGATTCTGCCTATCAACGCAGTACACAGTACCTTCCTCTTCATCTACTCAGTGAAAAATTTGGTCCAATGACCAATGTTGCCCATCCCGCTGGAGAAACCTGTCATCAACCAAGTGTATCCGAGGTTTCCTCATCTGCTGTCCAACAACCGTCGGCAAGCGGTGTGGCAAGTGGTGTGGCAAAGGTCTCGTTGAAACGCCGTCGTACCGTTCTAGACGAGGATGATTACGTTGCAGAGCCTAGACGTTATACCGATTTCAGAGAGCCGCCAATGACCTTACTAGACGGAATTTTGAACACAGGCATGAAACGCTATGGCCATCCCGCATTGCTTGGCGTTCTCCCACAACTATGGTTACCTATCAAAGCCATGGCCCACAGAGGTATCGACCGCGGTATACATAGCAATGGAAACCATGCAGCCACGAAAGTCACTCCCACCGAAACGGTTACTTCTCCCGATATGGCACCTCGTCCATCCTCCGCCATAGGCATCGCTCCGTCCGAGCGGCAGCCTTTGTTAGCACCAGATGCCTATGATCACAGTGATGCTTATGAGCCACACAGTGCTGGTCGCAACGATATACCCGAACATACCGAGGACGAGTACGAAGAGGAGGAGGAGGAAGATACCAGAACGTATTACCATCACCCAGAGCGAAAATTGTCGAGAAGCATGCTGGGTCGTTCGTACGGTGCCACAGGCAGCACACCACAGACGCAGTAATAAAGTTTAATTGCTACTGCTGAAAAAATAAAGAAAAAACGTTTAAGGATATCAAAGATCAAGGAGAGGGGCCAAATAAAAGGAGAGCACTCGAGAAAGAAAGGAAAAGTGAAGGAAAACGTATAAGATGGACTCCGTCTTCCCTGAATCCAGGGGTTGCAAAAAAAAAATTACTGTATGTGGAGAAAGAGAGGCGTTTTATATGCTCAAAGACCCCTCTTTACAGATTTGCTCTTCTTTTTTTTTCTTATCCAACCATGGCGACTGAGCAGGCTTTGTGGCATCATTCCTATGATGAAAACGAAGGAGACGAAGACGACGAGGGACTCGTCGTTGAGGACGCCACCTCCATGTCTTCGTCACCCAGTATCCCGGACGAGAACATCAACTTTAATTTATGTTATGTTCTCCACACGTTTGTAGCCACCGTAGAGGGACAGGCGTCTGTGGTCAAAGGAGATGCTTTGATTTTAATGGAAGACACAAATATCTATTGGTGGCTCGTGGAAGTGCTCAAGACTCGCGAAGTGGGCTATATTCCGGCAGAAAACATCGAGGTGAGGGAACAGAAAAGGGAGGTCCCATAGCAAGTTTCTCCTGAACATATTCTTTTTTCCTTTAGACACCTTATGAACGTCTTGCTCGTTTAAACAAGCATAGAAACGTGGAGCTCACGTCTCCCTCCAGCGAAATTGCTTTGGCAGAAGTAAAGTTCAGTCCAAAAAATAAGCATGTGACCATCGCCTCGGGAGACTCTGCTGTTCGAGTCATACACTATGAAGTCGAATCCGATGATGAGGAATCGTATTACGAAGATGACCTAGACGATCCAAGTACCATGAACGATGCAGAAACCGATGGCGGTTATAATGGCAACGGCAATGGTTGTGAAATTGTTCGTCAAGAACTAGAGCCTATCCAAGAGTGCGCCGATCCAGAAAGACGCAACAGTTGCGAGAGCGACCAAGTCGTGCCAACAATGGAGCAAGGAGATTTACGCGTATTCGGTGGTAACATTGGAAAAGGCCCGTTATTTCATACATTCTCTGTCACCATGGACACCACTGCGGATGAGCTTGTCAAGGAGGCTGTCAGACGCTTTGACATTAACGAATTTTCAGAGTCAGAAGACTGCACAATTGAACATTTCCTGGCTGTACAGGGATTGGACGGAGGTAGGGAAGCTTGAATGATGGGATTCTTTGTTGTTGATCCTTTTAATCGAAGATGACTACGTGCTGGCTCCCCAGGACAAACCACTATCGATCTTCAAAACTCTCACGGCATCATTGACGACACCTATGCCTTCTGTGACGCATATTCGTCGTGTATCACAACCACAGGCTACGGAAAGTAGAGTAACCAAACGACCAAGATCGAGTAGCTTCAGCAACTACGAACAGACGTCGTATGATGAAGATTCAATGATCCGGATCTATCTTCACCGGCGGATTAAGCGTGCCCACGAAAGAGAAGGTCTTATCTATATCAAAGTGTCACTCTACCCCGATGATGTCGACATTGAGCAGAAACAACAGCAGGAACAGCAACAAGCATCTAGTAAAAAGAAGAAAATTCGGACGGAAATCGATCGGATGGATAAGATTATTGCCGTTCGACAGGAACTACCGTTGGGCGCTGTGATCAATATGGCCCTGGAAAAATTCCACGTGCCGGATGCAGAAGCCGATGGATACGGTGAACCGCAAGGTGACCGCCCGATAGCCAAGTACAGGATGTCTGTGCGTGCGGATGGAAAAGGTAATAATTGTTTTCTTTCTCTTTGAGGGTTAAGGATGCAGAAGCAAGAGTAGTAGACGTAGGGAAATCCAAGGACTGGTGATGACCCTTTTGTTTCTTATTAGAAACCGACCTGCAGTCGAATGAAGTGATGGCCAACGTGCTTCAGTCGACTACTGGACCCATTACAAATGATCTGTTGTTCATCCTGCGCAGGGCCGATATTGAAAATCAGCACAAACAAAAACTCCTAGGGGGGGGAAAGGCTCCGGAGACGCGTGCGGGTCTGACAGTGCTGGGTAATCATCTCGCGAGTGAGCAACGTCGTCCAAGTATCCTCGATATCCTCATGGATTCTCCTCGGTCGGATGAGCGACGTCCAAGTGTGCTAAGTGCTCAAGGGACGAGCGAGGAGCGAAGGCAATCTCTTAATAACCAGGATTGGAAATCATCCCTGACAACCCCATCTGTGCAAGGAGCCAGTAACCCCATTAATAGCAGCCAGGGACAGTCTCAGTCGGTTTCTTTAGCAAGCCCAAAAGCTTCATCCAACATTCTTTCACCTCCATCACCTCTTCGACGAGCTTCGTTGGTCAATTCGCTTTTTTCTGACGCTGACGAAGGAAACATGCTTCAAAGACCTATTCCACCACAGCCATCTACTTCCACAGAGCGGAAAAAGGAAAGCTCTTTCAAACAACAACTGAAACGGTTGGTTGGCTGGGGAACCAAGACCAAGAAGACACCACCACCAGCCATTTCGTGTCAGTCGTTGCAAACGGCTTCGGACCTCCCTCCCACAAATGTCTCTTCAATCTCTGTAAGCCCAAGCTTTTCTGGCGTTCCCGACACGCAGTCAGGCATTAGCACTGCTTCCGCTCCGGTATCATCCATCCCCTTGACCGCGACGTCTGCTCCAGGCTCATCAACGCAGACAACGCATGGCCAATTCCTGGAAGCACCTAGAGAAGGACCTCGCCGAGCAAGCGCACCCAATGTCAGTAGCTCTTCTCAAAGCACGGAACCTTCGCGCCGCCACTCTATGACTTCTTCCATTTCTTCCTCGTCCTCCTCTTCTTCCATTTCGGAAGACTATGCATTAGGTGATGAGAAGCATGTTCCAGACGTTGACATTAGCGATGACGACGACGACGATGACGACGACGATGATTCGGATGCTTTGGAGGACGAAATTAACAAGAGCAGTGCTGGAAACAGCAGTAACGTTGCTGCAGCTTCAGAGAAAAAAGCTTCTGACACGCCAGAACCACTACTAACAGATATACAGGCACAGTACGCTATGTGGATGGATAGTCAGAAATCGACCGAAGTGCCCACGAACGAAAGCGTCAAAAGTAGCACGCTATCTGTCAGAACAGACCAGGCGGATTTGGAAAAAAACACAGCCAATTCCACCGAGGCATTACAAACACGACCAGCTGGATCCCAGGTTGAAAACACTATAAGTTCCTCCCCTTCATCAACATCTACTACATCGAGCTGCACATCTGCAAGTTCACCATCATCTGTCGCATCCTTGTGGAACAATAACAATAATAATAACAAACCGGCAGAAACAGGTACTAGTGATCAGCAGCAGCAACAGCAACAACAACAGAAACCGGAGAGCGTGTCTGAACCGGTTGAACTGCACCCAATGACATCTGCCAACCAATCATCAAATGACAACGTTTCAGCAGACATGGATGACCTGTATCTTTTAGTTGCTCATGGTGTAGATTTCCTTAAAAGTCGTGAAAGCTCCAAGTGGGAAGAAGAAGGAGGATATGATTTCCATCCCTGGAACCGTCCCGAAGGCTCATTTGCCGTCCGAAAAAAGCAGCCCAAACCGGCGATCCATAAGACGGAGACAACACCAACGGAAAATGAACAGCAGCAGCCGGAAAACCCGGTGCAAGATCCACTGGCAGCCTTACTATCACCTCCAACAGCCGATCCGGCGACAGAAACACCGCTGTCACCGCCATTAACACCATTGCCCAAGCAACAGCCGCAAGAAGACAAAAAGACGGTACCGAAAACGGAGACTTTGTCACCACAACGATCATTTGGCATCCCACCGAAGCAGGAGGCCATTGCTGATGATGTAAGAAAATTCCAGAAAAGGAGAAAAGGGAAATTAAACAAACAATATCTTTTTAGGAACTGCAACGCATTGTCGCTGCTCACATCGTTTTCTAAAGAATGTACTACAAAAAAAAAATACCACAATGTCCGTACTAATTTCCAAACACCTTTTTAACTTTTTCGTCCTAAACAGATAGTTTATAAAAAATTTACAGTTGTTGAAATAAATATGAAATAACTAGGTTATAGGATACACACCTCTAACCAACGGTTGTTAGAAAAGAAACGTCCATTTTGAATAAGCATGCTGCATAGTGTTGTCAGTGGGCACCACGTTTCGATCCTATCTTGATCCCAGAAGTTGTCAATAAGACCAGATGTATCATGGGATAATGCTCACATTAAAAATAACACACTTATTAAAATATACCCAGATATTATCATCGAAGATTTCTACAGTAAATTAGTTCGTCTACTGCGGTCTGTTCATCTTTGTATTTAAAGAATTAGGGGTGTAAGTCATCGCATACCGATCACCACGATACTAAGCCTAAATAGCAACATATAAATAGCATACACCTCTACCGCTCCTGTCAGGGCTGCGTTTTCCCCATCCACTAATTATTCTGCTTCCATCCAAGCTACGGGGTTCTCATGATTTTTAACACTTTGCTTACTGCTCTGGTTACATTCTTAACTCCCCTAACGAAATACTCGACCATCTCATTCGAGACTTTTTGTTTGTTACATGTGCCTTTTAATTTAAGCTCTTTGGCGCAATTCCCCAGAAGTAATCTCATCAGTTGTTGCCAGTCATTCTCCGTCTGGCTTGTGTTCTCAGGTATAAATAAAACAGTGGACTTGGTTAGGAGCAGTTAAACAGGTATAGTGTTCCAGATCGTACGGCTTCCAATCGGTTGGAAGCCCTGTTCAGAAAATAGATGTCATAACGTAATGATAAGAAATGGGGTAAAGAAAAATAGGCACAGAAAGAGCACAAATTTCTTTTTTTTAAATTCCACTATCTTCAACTCAAGTTCATCAGATTTCACTTTGCACTAGTGTGGGATCCTTGGCGTTTCTCCAGACATGTTGTCTGCAGTGGAGGATAGAACTAGTGTAAGAAATGAAAAGACTTTCTGCCTTAAAGGGTATACCAAGTACGTATCTCTATTTCTCTTTTCAGCGTAATATATATCCATTCCGCTTCTGATTATAACATAGTATCTTGTTGCAGCGAGCTCTATACAACACGTATCTGTCACAATCGAAGCTCCGGCATGTTTGCCTTGCAGGCGGTTAGGCGCATGTTGATCCCTGGTGGTGTCTTGTTGCATTGAGATTGCTCATCGTATGCCCCAATCGAATAATCGAGACACTATTATCACGAATTGTAAAACAAAATCCTCCATTACCAGAGCAAAGATAACGAGAAGATACGTGCGAGTGACGTTCTACATGGCAAGAATTCGCTGATAGCCCGGCCTTTTTGTTTGATCTGGTCCTACATTAGGAATGCACAAAATCATCTTGTCATCATCATAGCCACGCCATTGGACATTGCTGAACCCGGTTGCATTGCCTCGTGGTTTCGTCCCGTTGCATCAGCAACTTCCAGATAGCTGGAAACTCAATCATACGTTCTCCACAGGCAACATATTGATACATCGAGTATTTGCTGCAATGACTGTGGTACCGGAAGATGGAGAACTTATATTATTCTCTGATAGGGAAGCATCACATAGCTATCGCACTATACATATGAATCATGATGACAGGCGGCAGAGTCGTTTCGCAGAAGCTAGTCTGACGGCGCGATTTTGTTTGTTTGTAAAGTTTAGGTGCTTCGCTGACAGATTATATAGCTATCTAATCCACAAGAATTTTCAAGCATTAACAACATCCTCCAGGATGAGAAAATCGAGAATATCGGTCTCTTAACGGATTATATGTATTTTGGTGTAGATGTTCTGCTTAACAGTAATAATAAATTAGCAGTAGTGGTAGGTAGTGATATAGTGGCAATCCCGGTTGGGTTTGGGGTTTTGAGTATGCGTTCGTTCTTATAATCCTCTCCTCCGTCGCTTCTCATCTTCCCGTTCGCCATCGAGTTCTTCGTCTGCCTCAATATCAACGTCATCCATCAGGGCCCTCTGGTATTCAGCCTCTCTCTTGCCTCCCCATCGTCTTCGGTGTTCTCTCCTCATCGCAAATAGATAATCAAAAAGACAAGCGCAACTTAGCCCGCAAGAACCACCTGTAACGTTAGCTATGATATCGTATGCATCGAACGATCGATACTAAATAAAAAAGAATCGTCAAGATAATCGCACCGCAGTTCATAGACCTACCGGGAGCAATCCTTGTACATATTCACTACCAATGGCTGCTGTGAACAGAACGATCGACGCCAACAAGAGATTCCGTTTATATGAAAGGTTCCATAGGAAATAGAGGCAACTGCCGAGCAAGAAAAACGAACAAAAATGCAGGACCTTATCGTTTATTCGGTCTTCTAACTGAATAGGTGCAAAACCAAGAATGGCCATCACTATCAGCAACAGGAATAGGACAATGAGGATTCGTAATCGCATAGCAAGAAGGAAACAAAGAGCGGACTGAACAATTTTTTTTGGGAACAAAGTTAGTGTCAGCTGGGAACCAATTCCACGCCAACAGCGCTAATTGAAATTTTTCAGAGATGAGCGCAATGGTTTCTTGAAAAAATCATAATTCGCATTGGATCTAGTGCCCGTCACAGTTGGCACGCTTGCAGATGTCGATATTTCGTCCTTAGAACTACTACCGCTGAAAGCGTGGCATAGAATGGACTGTAGTTCCGAGATCCGCAATGAATGTCTCTCCTATGCATCTAGACTCCAATTATTTATGAAACTCGAACTGCGTGACAACGTGGCAAGCTAGTTCAGCTTTAGCGGCATATCGATTTTCTTTCTCCTTAATGCATCAAATACTTGATACTATCTTTATGCCCGCAAAAATCCCAATATTCCCTGTGCTTTGGTGATTCCGATTGAATTTATCATTTTAGCATATTTGGTGGATACTGAGGAGATAATGATGGTCAGTATCTTTCCCGAAGCGATGTGCCTTGGTCACACGTCAGGGAATGATTTACTTGCTTCTGCCTGAACACTGTGAAACATTTCAAATGACCTTCGACGAACAACCGCCCACCAGGTACAAGGACGCTGACTGGCTCGGACCTGGTAAAGAATGTATCATTGTGATATTGTCAATTAGTTGTAAGCGTTTGCCATAGCCCGGGGGTGTAGCACAAGGAACTAGGGAAAAAGTTAAAGGACATTGGGAGTTTATATTTAGTTTTATGCTAGTTCCGAATGAATCTAGCTCTAGGAAGCAGTTCTCTTTACATCAATTAGCGGCTAAAAATGTGGGTATTGTATTTTCTTCATGCGCAGCTTGTACCAGAGATAGAGTTATCTTATACTACACAAGAGCCGTTTTGATCATGAGTCGTGATGCGTATTTAAGGGGAAGGCTGGTCTTCGGCTGTATTATCATCTAGAGATCGAGCAAGTAAGTTTTTCAACTAATAGCGGCTTGTCGTCACGATAGCACTCACGCAAGTCATATATATTTTATTGTCGAGAGAGATGGATGGAAATATATGCCACAACAACACATCAGCCGCTCTCAATGATGAGAAATCGGGTGAACTGCACATTAGAAGCCTAAGAAACCGAGAACAATTACGATATGCAGAAAAACAACCAAAACACTGTGATAAAAGTATATTATCCTTCCCTATAAACCACGAGAAGCACCTTCGCGGTGTCTTTAGAGATTGGACCAGCGCGTATTCTGAGGCAGAGGCCTAACCGGTTATAACTTTAGCCGAATATAGATACGTCACACACTTAACTCTCTGATGAGAGCGTGGTTTCTCTATTTCATTTCAAGTGTTGTTCTCGTTGATACCAACGTTTTCTTGGGAAGACATACCAGCAGATTACCTTATAAATTGAACTTAGTGATTTTCCACCCGAACGTGTAAAAAGGGCAGTGTGATCTTTTCCTTGTTCAGATCCTCGCCATGTCGACTCCAACAGCCATGGGCTCCATTACCAGTAATGTCGCTACTCCAGGGTCCCATTCTTCCCCCACACCTAATCAGCATCAATCCCCACAATTGCCTAATTCACACCATCATCGCAAAGAAGTTGCTTGTGTGTTTGTCGTTGATGGCACAGCTCGAATGCGACCTCACTTGAATATATTATACGAAGCCTATGTTGATCCCATACTGAGGTAATACGAGAATTCGATGAATTATTAGAAACAAGGTTTAGAACTTTTGTGGTTAATTAGACAACTGCGTTCGCCTATTATTACCGAGGGCGATGACAAGCAACCGAAAACAAAAATGACGGTACATTGATTTCTCTTTTTAATAGTTAGCGTTTACTGATTGTGTTCCATTGTAGCCAATTTTGAAGTATGGCTTAGTTGTGTATGGCGATTATGAGCCATCATCACCCGTTACGGTGGATCGTAAATATTTCACATCAGAGCTCAGCCTTTTCCAAGATATATTTAACAGTATCGTTTGCACTCATGGAGGGATAGTCAGGAATGCGGTTGTAGAGGGAATGGTTGCCGCCCTAGAGGTATACAACATAATTCATTGCAAATGATGTTGCTGACCGAGATGAACATATGAAAGCTGTTTGATGAGTACAAAGAAGAGATGGCTAAAACTGGTCACGAGCCTATCATGCATTGTATCCTTATCTCGAACAGTGTGCCTCACAAAATGGGCGCTCGTCAAAATCTAAGCGACAAATACGATGGATTTACGTTGGATCGCGTTGCGGAGGAAATGAAGAAGGTATAGCAAGAAGACTTGTTGTGCCAGTTAATTGATGCAAGCCGCAGAATAATGTCCGATTATCATTGATCACACCCAAAAAAGGATATAAGGATCTAGAAAGAATTGTAGCCGAGGTAACTTTATGTCCTTTCCTGGTTCTTCCGCTATTTACACTCTGAATAAGGTGAACGATCAAAAAACAGTTGTCCACTCGGTTACAAATACTGTCTCTCCGGTACACACGATTCAACTGGCTGGTATCAGACTGCCTGCTACCCGACCAACGTTAACATCCGATAGTAAGCAAGGTAAATTTACTAAGACTCTCATCATCATATCAAATTTCTGAAAATAGACACCATGAAATCAGGATACACATCACACGCCGGCCAACTGCCGAATACATTGTCACCCCAAGCTGCTGCATCCGCTGAATTGAAACAAAAGAGGAAGAGAGAAAATGTTCCCGGTCAGATAAGCTTACCCAAGACAACGTTCGATCCGTCGAAATTTGCAGAAGCATCGGCCAGGGTGGATGCCCAGCTTGCGCAAAAGAAGTTTGCTGCAGAAAATGGATCGAGGCCCGTACCCGTCAAACAGGAATCGGTTCCTACCAAAGACACCACTGTCCCAACCACTATAACCACCACATCATCTGCACCTATGACCACATCGCAAGCAACAGAAGCGACAAAACCGGTCGTTCAACAAACGATAGCAGAGCAAACAGCTTCTGTGATCACGCAGGCACCTGCACAAGTGCCACAAACCCAACAGGTGCAGCAGATTCAGCAACCACAGCAGATGCAACCACAACAACAGCAACTCTCACAGGTCCAGCAACCACAGCAGGTGCAGCAGGTCCCGCAAGCACGGCAACCTCAGCAGCTTTCCCATCCATTACAGCCATCTCAGCCGATGCAACAACCGCAACCCATGCAACAGCCACAGCCGATGCAGCAACAACAACAACAACCACAAACGATGCAGCAGCCACAGGCAATGCAACAACCACAGGCAATGCAACAGCCGCAGCAGATACAACAACCTCAGCAGATACAGCAACCTCAGCAAGTGCAGCAGCAGCCTCAACAGATGCAACAATCTCAGCAGATGCAGCAGCTTCAACAGCTTCAGCTACAGCAGCTAAAGCAGCAACAGTCATTGCGGCTCCACAGCAATCCTTTGTTACTTCAACAGCATTTGATGCAGCAAAGGAATATATTGTTGTCGCAGGGAAACAACTTGACACCTCAGAAACAGCAACAGCTGCATACAATTCAACTTGCATTACAGCAACTGGGCGAACGACTGCGACAGCAAGGTAACTTACCCCAGCAAACAGGCATGGGCGGCGTCGGAAGCGGCGTGTCCAGTGCGGCTACCAGTGCGATTAATTCTAGCACGTCTTCGCCAATGCCTTTCACAACAACGTCTGTGCAAGCGAGACCGACAACGGTTCCAGAAATAAACAAGATGACCAGTATGGGACAAGGACAACAAGGAGTAGGAGCGATTCCAGCACAGCAACAATTGAATACGTCCAATGCGACTGGGAATACTCAGATTCCTAGTAACCTGACGCAGCACCAAAGGATGATGCTGGCTGCCCAGATGGGTTTACAGAACCTACAGGGAATGCAGGGTCTGCAAAATTTGCAAAATATACAGAACCTGCAGAATCTGCAAAATTTGCAAAATCTGCAAAATCTACAAGGCGTGCAAGGTGTACAAGGCTTGCAAGGACTACAAGGCTTGCAGGGGCTACAGGGACTGCAAGGATTACAAGGACTGCAAGGATTACAAGGATTACAAGGATTGCAAGGGCTTCAAGGCCTACAAGGACTACAAACGAATCAGTCATCACCACAACAAGCCGCAGTGCGGTCTATGAATGATACCCAGGCTAATAATATGACCCCACAAATGGTACAAGCACAAGCAGGACATATCGGTCAGCAACAGCAGCATCAGACCCCACCGCAGCAACCGCAGCAACCACCGCAGCAGCCACAGCAACCACAGCAACAGCAACCACAGCAACAGCCACAGCCACAGCAACAACTGCTACAGACACAGCAACAACAGCCCCAAGGCTCTATTCCGTCGCAACCCGTTTGGACAGGTCAAATTGTGTGGCATATCAAAACACAAGAAGGTGCACATCAAGAGTTTAGCTGTCTTTGCGGAGCATTTGCAATTGCTCCAAAAGGAAACAGCGTTAGCCTCGAGGAATAGTAAGTATTGAAGGGTGAAAAAAGAGAAAAAAAATGGGACACATTCACAAATCCTGGTAATCTAGTCGACCTGAGATGTGGCCTCAACGCATCATCATTTCAGGAAGATCTCCTCATGGGAAAATATTTCAGCAGCAGGCGGTGGATAACAAGCTCCCCTTCTGCCAATTCCGTCCTCTGAATACCAGTACACAGCAGGATCAGACGAATTTTGGGCTTCTTCTCCGCAACTTGGAAGCCAAAAGATATGTTCGTACAGTTAAACTAATTTTTTTTTCATCCTTGTACTGACGAAACTTGTGCAGATCGCTACTATTGTCTTTAATCCGCAGAGCCCTAGTGATCAACAACACGGCGTGGTATTGATGCACTCTGCTGGAAAATTGATTGGTATAGTTTTTGCGAAGAATCCACTCCCCGATTTCAGCACGGTTCCTGCCGGGTTGCAGCAACCACAACAGAGTAGCGGTATGGGCACCGTTCCTGGATCGATGAGTGGTGTCGGCGGCGGTAACATGACCCCCGCGCAAGTCATGGCAGGCCACCCTAATACCAATACAAATATGAACAACATGTTGAATGCGAATAACGCAAATCTACACCTGCTTCAGAATCAACTGCGCCAACAACAGATGATGAGTGCAGCAGCTGCTACAGGAAATCCAGTTGCAGGTGCTCAAGGCATTAATGGTATGATCATGTCACGTAAAAAAAAAAAAAAATATCAGGGTAGACTTATGGAGATGTAGGTGCTCGACCAGCAGGACTGAATCCTCAGAGTTTATTGCTCTCGAACATTAACCTTAATAATGCCGGGGCATCGAATTTGAATATGGGCAATACAAATGGTATGATGGGAATGAACAACATGGGTATGGCAGGCCACAATCCTGCCATGTTTACGCAACAAGCCATACAACGCATTCTCATGGCCCAAAGGCAGCACCAACAGCAACAACAGCAGCAGCAGCAACAACAACAGCATCATCAACAACAGTAATAGGGTGGACAGCATCCGTAGGGTATGTGAGACGCTTTATCAAACGCAATCTTTCTTGTACAATAGCATCATTTTTTTTTCATATTCCTCTTCTATTCGTTTTCATTAAAAAAAGGTCTTTTTGTAATAAAAAAAAAGGAGAATAGAGTACAGCAGATCAGTGGCGATCGGCATGAACGCTATACTGTTTACTGAATGGATTTTTACGCTGCCGCCCCCAGATAGGAACGGACCCCATCCTCTACATCCCGATGAGTAAAAACGTACGAAGCCGCTGTATCCGCTGGAGGCTGGGTTGGATGCCCAGTGGAAAGCCTTGGATATGTCGCAACTGCTCCACCAACACGAACCTTAGCCCTCGCCATGCGATACAATGCCTAGCAGCACACCAACGTCTGAACACCCCATCGGTTATTCTCGACCCGGTATCCTTTGTGTTGAACAATCTACCCTCCTCCCCGCCTCGGCAACCTAGACACATTCGCTATTGGCGACAAACCTGGCCAGTGCTTTGTGACATCCTTCTGCAAATCGATTCTCTTACCCATGAGCCCCACTCGTTCCTTCCTGACCCACCTTACACGCCTACCCCTTCCAACGACTTTCTTCTCTGGCTCTCGAGCCCACCTACCTCTACCTCTTGACCTTGCCCCATTTTCCCTCATTCCTCTCTTTTCTCTTCCCCTTCTGTTCTTCTCGACTATAGATTTTCTTTTTCTCTTGTTTTGTCCTTTTATTCCCTTCCGCTAGCAAGGGTTTTTTTTTTCCTCGTATTCTACTTTTTGTCTTTTTCCCCGCGACCGGGCTAGAGCGAAAATGCCATTAGGCGCAGCGTTCACAGTTTTAACAACAATAAAATTCAAAATTTTAACCGGATTTTTACGCTACTCTACGTAAATTTTACGTCCATCAAGAGCCATGTTTGCGCTAAGTAAGGGATGAAATACGCGGTTATCAGTTTATAAATTGGCGATAAAACAATACTCTACTTACATCAACTTGGTCCCCAGATGAAGGATGTAAGCATGAGTGACAACTGTGCATACCAATGAATATCACTTCACTTACCGAATGTGACAAGAAGGAGTCCACTCAGGCGAGATGGTTCGAACAGAGGTCTTGTAGGCTAAAATATAAACATGAAGAATGAATAATCCTGTATACATTTTGAAGAATTGACATCCTTACCGGGATGTTTTTGGACAGAGCCAAAGAGAAAAAAAAAAAAGAGGAAAAATGGAAATTCATGTGGCCCTTTAAATACGATCATTTTAGGTGGAACCTCTCCTTACTGCGAGACATTTTCACTGCTTCCGATGAGGTCCTGGGAATTCATCACTGGAGTGCCCACGATGCAAGACTATGGTTATCCAGGCGCGAACGGCTCCATAGATTAACAGCGAAATAAACCACTTTTCACCACAAAGACGTATCGCCTTCCGGCGCAAAATTTATTCAACATGAACGTAATGTGATATTTATCTGACGCAGATGCTCAGTCAAAATCCAGTAAATTTTTTGGGTGCTATGACTCTCCATTGGGAACGACCGTTTTCTTATTTTGCAGCAAAACCTGTGCGGATACCGCGGCCTGGTACTAATGCAGATCCACTTCCAATGCAGGCGCGCAGACCTTAGATTTCCTCGGGAAACAGCGCTGCATTGTATTTCCCCAGGATTCTGCAAGCAAAGAGCGTAAAGGACGATTGATGAACAGAAACCATTGTCCACGAATAAAGCTGATGCGTTTGAAACAACCTTGCAGGAAGGAGAAAGACATGTCAAGGAGTAGTAGCATTGCAGTTGTCTTTATTGTATGATAGTAATGGATTATTATTTTTTTGGATTTACATTTCTCCGCATTCTGGACAGAAACGTGATTAGTGTCTTTGAGGTATCCTCTTTAAAGCAATACCTGTGATTTTTACTGGGAGTTTGGGCCGATTGTTGGGACCAGTGGAGACGTTTTCTATCGTATACCTGTTAGTTAAATTGATCAAAATGGTTTGCTTCATACCAATTTTTCGAAGTGTCAGCAATCCGTCGATAAGGCGACCGAAAACGACGTGTTTGCCATCCAAAAATTCACAGCTGTCGCAGGTAATAAAGAACTGTCGGAAAAAAAAAGCTTGATTGATTACGGCTGTGCATATTTTTGTTCTTCTTACCTGACATCCATTTGTATTGGGTCCAGAATTTGCCTAATGCATTGTCAGAAAAAGAAAAAAAGATTATTGATGTTTACCATGGAGAGCAATCCAGCTTGGTTGTGTTTAACAGAGAAGTTTTCATCCTCAAAGCGTTCACCATAGATACTCAACGATCCCGTGCCATCACCCTAACACAATCAGTACATGAACCTCATGTCCGAATTTTCTTTTTCTTTTTTTTTTTACCTTGATAAAATCACCGCCTTGAACCATAAAATCTTTGATCACTCTAGAACAATCCATCGATTTCAATAACTCCTCTTTACCGCATAACTAGACTCACCTGTGGAAAACACAATTCTTGTAGCCTTGAGGGATACCATTGCGTCTAAATATGTGTGAACTGTGATAAATTCCTTTGGTTGGGATGCTTACTTGTACTCGCCAGTACACAGTTGTCTATTCACGCGTCAGTCAAGCCTGATTTCTCACCAATGACGCTTTACCGAAAGTTCTCTGCAGTCTTGGGAACAATATCCGAGAACAGCTCCATCTTCATACGTCCAACGGGAACATCGCCAATAGCAATGTCAAAGAATACGATGGGACGATCGAGCGACATGACAAGTAATAACGGACGCAGCAGGTCCCAACGACTGGTTCAGCAATCAGAAAGCGGCGGCGGACACCCAAATTCGCGTGACGATTTCTTTTCCTTGCGTTAAGGCTGGAAGACGACGAATCGACGTGATCTTTGCCTTCTATGCTTGTACGAATAGCTGCCCATCAGAGCTAAATTACCTTTGCAAAATTTAGCATAAGTGTAAAAGAAAATAAATGTGAGTATTGAAATGGATTTAACAAAAGGGATATGGGTAAAATCCTTTGAGACCGTTTGATGTCTTTATTCAGATTCTAGTGAGTGCTATTCTTGGTACAAGTGTTCATGATAGTAATTGCTGCTACGGCAGTGATTATCTTGTTAATGATCTCTATGATCCAGAGATGAGGCATAATCGGCGTTCCAATAGAGAAGCTCACTGATAAATGGAAATATGTTAATCCCGATCTTCCTGTTATGGAACATATCTTCATACGATGAACACTTACTCGGTCTACATATAGTGCAGCGGACTTGGCCAAATACCCAAGAATTTGTGTCCCATGCTATCTGCACATTGTCGTGTGCAGAGAAGAATGGCTCAATGAACACAGAAATTGACTTCGCAATATGCGATAGTTCGGAGCCTCGTGTCTTGATCCTGCGTTTTTCGTGATACGTATAGGTGGACGTGAGAATGTTATTCAAGACAAACTCCTGAAGCGTGGTGCTTGGTCTCGGGGGCACATACAGATTCCCATTCGCTAGTGCACGTCGCAAGGCACGGATATTTTCATAGATGCTATCCGGGAGATCAAGTGCACAGGCGACATGGCAGCCGTTAGCGAAGCACCGAGTTCTGACTATGAGAACATCGCCGAATAATGGCAACGCTTTACCAAATCGTAAGGATCAAGCTGATTTTGTACGGCCAAATTGTGAACGCCTGCCACTAGTTGCGCAAGGTGCTTGTTCGGAATTGAGTTCGCAAAAGTTCACTGTCCGCGCGAAACCAGATAGCAGTGGATCTGATGGGAAAAGTAGAATAAGATAGTTGGCTCCAGAAGACTTGCCAATCGATCAGTACATGATTTGCGTCAAAATTAGGTCATCCGTCACATTATTGCTCTCATCAACAGAGTCAAATCCTGACTTTTGTCTTTAAATCAACCTTTCCTCTAAGTGCGTATATCATACACATAAGATATGGTTTGAGGATGGGAATACTTCTTCTCATTGTCGATGACAAAAGGCCAGGACTTTGCTTCATACGTACATGAGATGTAAAGTGAACACAGCTCTAGCATTCCACGGAAATCCAATGATAGTGGACCAGATCAATGTACCTATTTTTGTGTTCACTGTTTCTCTGTGTAAGTTCCATTCGATATCCATGCCAACGTTTCTTCAAAAACCATAAACATATTTTCTTTTTTTTCAAAAAAAAATTGTCATGTACGCCTAAAGTTATAATAAACACAAGAAACACAAAAACATAGTAACGCAAGATAATTAAAATGGGGGAATTTAAGGAAAGCAATGCTTCTATAAAGGAATGAATAAAGAACCTTATGATTATATTACTCGGTGATTCTGGCCAACAGTCTGCTCGCTAGCTGAGCACTGACAGCGACTTTTGTTCTTGTTGCGCCAAACATATGTTCACCCAAAGCTGGGAACCCAAGTTCTTCAAGGTATGCTCGCTGGCTACGTCTGCTGACAAGATGATTGAATGTCGGCTCAGAGCACGCTGTCATGAGAATATTCTTCACAGCTTCAATCACGGCATAGTTTTGATTACTCACAACAATCTGATTCATTTTTGGAAGGAGTGACTCATATCTATGAAAAGAGACAAATGATGTGTGAGCGGCGTGGGTAAAGCGCCATCAAGTAAAAAGCTACCACTTACACAAGAGAAAAGGCTTCAGGAATGGATACAGCAGCTTCAGCCAAAAAGCTGTATAAAAACAACCGTTCAGGTTCGTTCTCGGCCGAGTTCAACATGTTAACAAGCAACGACACTAGTAACAGCGCGGTCGTATTGTCCGGGATAACAAGCGTGTCAAAAATATGAACATAGGCAGATCCGAATTCAAGATTATCGAGGTCCACATCGTCGATTCCCGCCAACCGCAAAAGTTCTCGTAAAGCACCATTCTTGGCTGCGATAGGTAACAACGCTGCCAGGTAACCCAGTGTACGAGCTTCCACTGTATTGCTCACCATCGAGCGTTTTGAGTCAATCTCAAGGAACGTGGTGAGACACTGGAATACGACATCCTTTGGCTCGCAGTTCTTGATCCCTTTGAGTAAGACACCGGCAATGGCAAATGAAAAGTGGTTTTCAAAGCTGACGCCGCCAGCAGCATCAAGTTCACGTGCAATATCGTTCAAAGGTATCCGAGCTTCCATGAGGACTTCGATCATCGGACGATCAGCAAAAATATTATGGGCTTCCAGCGCACGCAGAACCGACTGAAGGAACTCCACAGCCGTCGAAAAGGTTGCAGGATGGCTCATTTGCACCAGCGCAATAGCAAGCCAGAAAAGAGATCGTAGATAACGCGAGTCCGCGGGAAGATTATCGATGATATTGCGCAGACACATCATGATACTGATAATCAAACCAGAGTCGTTTTCATTGAAAATCGCCAACGCTCCTCGCAAGGCTACCAGGATCTGATAGATCAGATCATCATCCACTTCGTCTTGTGCCAAACAACCCAACACAACAAAGGTTCGCGGCTGTATCGCAGGATTAAACTGGAAAGCCGTGCTCGTTACTAAACCCATCCATCGTGCTCGCCACATGTTTGCAACATCTACAACATCTCCATCAGCAAAAGGAAAAAAAAACATTGAATACTAATTTTACCTGTGGTAGGTGCGCCTATGGTCAACGCATCCAGTAAGATACGCACGATGTTCTCCAAAGAGGACAGGTTCATGGATTCGGCATTGTCCGTCATGGTCTCAGGCGTCAAAGTAAACGCATTGGCATGATGTTTGGTAATGCCGAAATAGATACGACTCTTGCTGTCGCACACATCATTAAGCACAAAATGCAACTTCTTTACATTCTCCTCCGACAAGGGCATTCCGGTGCATAGTGTATGGATTACATTCACCACAAGTTCATGCACAGACACCCGTATCAACGTAGGTCCCGTTGCGACAAGAAGTGAAACGATGTGGAACATCTCAGGCAGATAGGGCTTGACAGGTCCAGCGTTATTAAAGGATAGCATCAGAATAAACCGCAGTAAGACAGCAATCTCCAGCCAAGAATCATGCTCGGTAAGCGTCCTGCAGGGACTATGTGATGTATGTTGGATGACCTACCACCGAATGCTTAGAAAAAAATAAGACGTGTTATGCTCCACTTACTCTACGCAATCGACTAATGACTTTTCCACGAACGGAAATGCTCGACATCGTAACAATGGTGTCAGCCATTGCTTCTGCTTGAGGTGTTCCGAGTCCATGATCGACAGAATACTGCACAAAAACGTCCAAGATAGGATTGATCATATCGTCGACACGAGCCAATGTCTTCCAAACTTTTTCCTGAACGTACTTGTACATCTAAGAAAAATGTTAGATCCACTTGCCATCTGATATAAAAAAAAAAGCTGTCATACATCTGCTCTCGCCACGGTGAGATCAATTAGGGAACGCAACACGTCTCTGGTCTTCGAGAGGTTTCTGTTGTTATCTTCATTAGATGTTCGGCAAAACAGACTCAAGTTTCGTAGCCATGGTGCCATGTAATCCAAGCATAGCTGACGCATTGGTTCACTTGATTTGTTGAAACCAATAAAACATTCATTGAGAAATTCGAGCGTCAGATGAATTTCCGTAGCGGCCAGACTCTCACTGATAGTAACAATAAAATGCGTACTATTAGCAGGAATGCATAGATCTGGATTAAAAAAAAGTTTCATCAGCAATCCTTAAAACAGCACTTCTCCTCGATTTACCTCTTGCATTGAGAAGCTGATTTCCAATGTCAAATTGGAAAGCTAGACTCAAAGAATACAACAGGTTGTACGCTGCCAGGCGCAAACCAGGGTCATCACTGCCGATATTGAGTAAGGCCATGTTTAACAGTCGCCCAGGTACATCGCTCGGTCGGACCGCACGTTCGTTCATTCCTCCTGGTTTCATGCTTTCATAACGTTCCTTATTGTAGCGCAGCAGCTGCAAATGGTCTGTTTAGGGTTGCTGTGTTTACAACGTAACTGTCACTTACGGAAAGGATAGCGTCCCGTTTGGCAGAACATAAGGTCATGGATGCAGTTCCACGCTCGTACTTGAACGACAGTTCTCCTCCAGCCTCTTGTTTAGAAGATGGCAAAGCACATATGTCTTCGATTTGCGAAATATGATAGATATCGCGCAATACAGCATTCAGATTGTACAATATTTCTTGTTTTCGCAGACGGGTTACACACGCAACAACGTGGCTACGATCCCACTTACCGTGATCACTTGCACGTGTTCCTTTCCAATTTTTACCATGACAGGTATAGATGAACGTAAATGCGTCAATCGTGTCACAGGGAAAAAGGTTGTGTTTGGTTCTTGCTCGATATCCACTATAATCGAGACATCCGATTCAGTACAATTCAGCCCGAAATTTAACAACTTACATGTTTCTTTTGGTAATCTCACTTCGGATGGGGATATCCGCTCGTATAATTCGGCGAGAGAGAGTTCAAAGTGCGTTCTTTTGACGAGCTTGTTGGTGATGACTCGTGGCAACTTTCGGATGTAACGTTGCAAATGCGTGTTTGGATTGTACAAATGAAGAGTAACCAAATAGTCGTTCATCTCAGTAAACACAAGTTGGAAAAACTGTGTCAGCCAATGAATCGGTATTTCACAAGCAGCACTGAATTGAGTCAGATCAAACAAGAGTTCAAAAGGATGGCTAAGATATGGTTCCATCACCTATCGTCATATAATTGTTTGAATTAGCCAAAGTGGCTTCTTTTTTTTTCTTTTTTCTCCCTTACCCGAAGCATGTAATAGATCAATAATTCGAAATCACACGTCTCGGCGTCGACATTTCGAGCGATTACATAGAACACGGGACGTCCGCCCTTCGAGACACCGCCTTGGAAAAAGGCGTTTTGAGAGCTGATAGCTGTCAGATCACGATGGCTATTTCTCCGAATAAATTCACTGTAATGATGGTTGCCGTTGGCCAGGACGTAATTACGCGAGTAATTGACTTCGTGTTGCGAAACGTCAGGGGGTCGTCCGAGTTGTGCAAGTAAGTTCGATAAACGATCAATCGTCTTTTTCCATTCCAGCAAAGATTGCGTATCTGTTGCGCCCCTCATCCGCCGACTAGCCAAATCTCTTGACATACGCTCAAGATTTTCAAAGAGGTAACGATGGAGTTTTCCATAACCGTTTTGGTCCATTCGCATGGTGGCTGGCGGGTCTCTTGGTTCGAGATCATTAGGTAATGAGGAGATTTCTCGTAAAAAGCGCATCACTTGGTAGATATTATTTGTCAAGAAATCGTTCAGGACGATCATGTGTGTTTCTTTCGCGCCAAACAGGACATTGTTTGCCAAGTTTTGCATAATACGCGTGGCCTGGAGCAAGATCTTGCGCACATTTTTACTTCTGGGAACTGCTTGCTTCGCAAAGCCAGTACTTTCTGGAGTCAAGATCGATGGTCCAAAAAGACGCAAAAAGACAAAACCACCAACGGCTGTGTTCTTTGCTTCAGGGAATCGTTGATGCACAGCTTCCGCAATGAGTGAAAGTTCTTCACGGAAGACTCTGTTAAAACAGCAAATAAGTCAAGGCTTGTTCCACAATAAAAAGTAAGAAAAAAGGAGCGCCTACCTTGGCGCGTTTGGTGCAGATTGGCAGATGGCATTTAACAAGATGCTGGTTGCACGGATAACGTTTTCCTTGTTTCTCATGATATCGTCATCTGGTCCTAATTTTTGCGGGTCCAGTTCCCATGTAGTTTCCTCGTCTGAAAGGCTGTTGATTGCTTCCATAGCCGGCTGGAGTGTGATACGGATATAATCTACACAGCTCAACCGTGCATAGATAGATAAAATCCGCGTGGCCATGGTAGTACTGCGGAAAAGTGTCGCTTCTTGTTCTGTTGATAGGGTAAGTCACTTAACCAAGGCTATTGTTCTATGCAATTCTCCGTACCTGTTGTCTGTACTTCTTTCGCAATCACGGCCTTGAGCAGATCCACTACTTTACTGCGTGACTCAAAACAAAGAAGTAAAACCTCAGCAACGCCACTAATATCCGTAGCCGGGCAAACTTCGCACAACGACATGGCAACTTCCATATCCGCTTCCACGAGCATCTGTCTAATTTGTCAAACAAACGATTGCACGTGTATTGGGATGACTTACATCAATGAGCTTTTCGTATCGATCTGTTACTACGCTTTCGGCTAAAGTTTCGAACTCCGTGCCTTGATTGAGAATGTTCGTCAACACTTGCATGAAGGCTGTTCGTGTTCTCGTGTCTTCATGGTAACCCATAGCTAACGAATACTTGAGGCCGGCGTCCACGTTAGCACTCAGTAAGTTAGACATCGCCAGAATAGTATAGTCCTTCAACGGCGAAAAATCGTAATAGTTTTCAGCCGGCTAAATAGGAAAAAACGGCTCATTGTCAATACCATGAACGGCTGTTGGGTTGTATTTTCGACTCTCACCTTGGATGGAGCAGCTAGTAGCTCCATGCTCGTTCTTGTACCAGATGCTCTATTCGCCTCCAGCTAATCATGACACATTTAGATAAAACCCACAACCAATAGATACTTCTTACCTCGTTTAATCGGCAGCGATTCAGCAGTTTCAAAAAGAAGGTAAAGTACTTGTAGAACAAGCGACTCTTGACCTCGCAAGTCTCCATCTGTCTTACAGGCTCTGCAGGCTGAAGCGGCAACTGATGCAGAATGCCCACAATGGCTTTGAGACAGGCCTGATCTAGATCTCTATGCAATTTCTCGCTTTGCGAAAGATCCTGTGAAAGAACGGACACTTTAGTATCAACCTTCAACTAGGAACCCCTTATCAGCAAAGTGGACGCGCATCGCAACGGAAAACATACCAAAGCAAAATCACTGGTCCACTCAACAATGATTTCGAGCAGTCTGTTGCGTAAACGCATCTCGTTTCGGATGACGATTTGCTCTTTCTTCGACATGAGCGTCTCTAGCAAGTGACACATTTTAATTTTGATACGTAAAGCAACGTAATTCGCTGGCAATTTGCTGAGATAGGTCGCAAACTGTTGTATCAACGTGCCAAAGTCAATGTTCAGCAGATGGTCTCCCGGATCGGTCAAACGATCAAGAATCAGTTTTAGGACCAGTACGGCTTGTTCCACGAAAAGTGTATGGTGTGATGCACAGGCAATCTCTTCACTCACATCAATGCAACGTGCCATGAAATCTTCAAGATGTCGAAACAAGGTCGCATAGAGAGCAGGTGACAAGTCGCAGCCAAGTGTATCTTTTGCCGCTTCGCGAATAAAGACATTATCACAGACCAAAAGATCCACCATTTGTTTCATGAATCGATCCACCATCATGGCTGGCTCGTTAGGAGAAGGTGCGCGATGTGATGAGGCTGCGTGATCGCTCGTGCGGTAGCGTCTGATCTCTGTGTTGTCTGTATCCGCTGCCAGACAGCAGCCACCAAGAGAGGCAAGAAAGCCTGTGTAATTTTGCCACTCTGTCGCCTTTTCGTCGTCCATGTCAAAGTGACCCTGAGGAGAGGAGGGGGACCGTCCAATGGGTGTGCGAACTTGACGCCCTGTAGCGTACCGCCTCGCAGAGTCTGTCCCCTCGTCGAAGTTCTCTTCTGCAAAGCGATTGACAATAGGTGTAAGGTACTCCCATCGCTTCCATGCTTCTTCCCATGCAGCCAGGTTTCCTGGTGTGTGTCGCGACATCATACGCATGAATTTGCGGATACGCTTCTGCTGCGCTTTGCGTCCTAAAAAGACGGTGTCCTCAGAGGCAAGATCTGAATAGATAGCAATGTTTCTGATCAAGGTGATCTGACTGAGATGTGGATCATCATCTTGATCGGACAGTTGTGCTTCTACACAGAGATAGCCTAGACAGCGAATAGAGTCGGAGCATATGTCAGTATTTGGGGAACACAAAGATACGAGCAGGGCGATTTCAAGAGCTACCGAAGACTGGAGTCTTTCCCGGACACCCGCCCCTTCACCAGCTATATCCTGCACGATAAAAACATGAGTTGGAACGCCACCGAACGTTTATGTTAGATCCTACCATATTGCTACGTAGATGGTCATTTCTTGCAAGAAGTAGCTTCATTAATAGATTCAGCAACACTTTCAGACCTTCTTCTCCTCGTTTATTGTCAAGCATTTGTCGTGCCAGGGCAAAAACAGCCTGCGAGGAGATACGCCAAAAGCTGATCATCATCGATCCTTCTGGACCCCATTTGGCGATGTAGGTAGAAAGATGTAACTTAGCAAGACATTCGCCAGCGCTTTGTTGGACTGTGTAGTCTGTATGTTGGACTAAATTGGCTAGGCCCGTCATAAAACTAGCATTCTGTTCCACTCGATCGGGATCGTGACCCTATAAAAGGATAAGAATAAGAACTAACGATTTGATCTGGTTACCAAAAGAGCTAGTATGGGATCTTCCCGGAACAAGCGAAGCATATCTCGAAGTAGTTCAATACGATGATGCGCATCAGGTGCGTTTTCCTTTCTTGTCAACCTCCGCTGACTGCTGCTGACGCTTGCGGTATCTGATTTAATGTTTCCAAATTCCCAAGCAATGGTTTGTAAGAAAAGTTTCCGTAGTGTTGTGCAGAGCGAGCCGTACATCGAACTAATGGGCGGGTTCCAATGGAGACGGGTTTCATCTTCTTGGGTGATGGCGAGACATGACTTCACCAAGGCATGTTTGAACATGACGGGGGCATTTTCCTCCAGGCACGTGGGGACGATTGTTTTGAGAGTGCCGTTGGGATCAAGACGTAAGCGAGCCAACAGATAATCTGTTATCAGTGTTTGGGTATCAATTGCATAGCCGAGAGATGCAATGGTAGTTTCAGCTAGTGTTGGGCGAGTAAAGTTCCAAATTTTATCTTTTAGATCGTCTTCAACGTCTGCCACAATGTGACGGAGTACAGAATCTTCGGTCGGCGGAACATATGTCGAAGCTTTGCAGAGATCCACGTAACACATGGCTGCAATATCAGCCATCCGCGAGCTCCGTAAGGATTTTCGTAACACAACAAGGAAAGTCGTCTAAATTAAATTTTGCCATGTGAATGATTGCCATCAAATAAAACGTTTTTTCTTCTTTCATTTGCGCAATGGTACTTACCCTCCGTTTTTGGGATGATTCGTCATCCAGAAAGGCCTGTAGTAACAGACCTGGAGATAAAGCAAGCAACAGAGTCTGTAAAGGCCATAAGACCGCTCTATTCCGTGGATTGTCTGCTTTGGAGCTACACAAATCGAACAAGATATCCGATCCACCCAGTAAACGATCTTCCGTGGCACATACTTCGGCAAATTGGTTAGGATAGGTCTCGATCCACCTCCAAATGGCTTTGCGCATCATCTTTGAAAAAAGTAACTTGGCGTGTCGTTTCATATGTAGAAAATATGAGCTTAGTTCTAAAGAAGGATAGTGGGAGTCAGCAGACGTCAAAGGGTTACACGTCCTTTTTTTTAATATATATATTTGTACCTGTCAGCACTATCTCTAACCGTGGTCTTGTCAAACAACAGAATTCAAGCATTCTTATTTCTGATGGGTTTTTGTCAGCAGCTTCAGTGACGGCGCCGAGTACTTGTACAGCATGTTTGATTTTGGCGTAGTAAGTTAGCCAGTTGCTTGCGCTCACGTAATACAGAACTTTCCCAGCTGCTCTGTAAATATCCATAACGAGATCCAAGTCGGTATTCGTATTGCTAGTCTGGGTATCAGTTGAATAATCGGAGGATGTAGAGGATTGATCGTTTGTTTCGTCAATAAGATGGACATGACTGAGAAATCGATTCATCAGAACAAGTATAAAGGTCACCAGCGCTTCATCCAAAGGAGGAAGATCAATAAATTGTGATACAGGAGCCTGACTTCGTCCCATTTCATCTTCGTCGTCTATATAACCTGTTGCAGCGGCAGCGGCGGCAGCTTCAGCAGTTTTTGCTGCAAACGTGGCATCCACGAGTTTTTGTTTTGATTGTTCCCGATAGCATTTCCAATGATGTTGCATACATGCAGATAACAAACGTAAAATAAATAACTGAGATTGTAAAGCTTCCAAGGATTGGTCGGCAGCAGACTGATTCTAAGGGTTGATGAACTATGCAATGAATCACACGAGTTTTTTTTGGGAGAAAGAGATGTATTATACCTTTGAAACACTTTCCAAGACACTCCCCAAGATATTTGCAATTATAGACAATTTATATCGACTTAGTTCAATAACGGCAGCCACTGTATATATAGACAAGTTAGAACAATTCTTGATCCATAACGGGTTATTTATACCAGTTTGTTGAACTATAGGATCTTGTTCCAAATTTTCCAATGTCTTTCCGCTATAAATAGGCAGCTAAAGGTAAAAAGAAGAAGAAGAAGAAGAAGAGGAAGAGGTTAAAGTTGTTGCCATGTAAAAGTTGACATAAGCAAAAACATACTCGCACAGCGACGCGATTAATAAGATTGTTAATGAGTTTTGTATTATTACGCATGTGAGGAAAAAGAAAAAGAAGATGGGTCACGATTGATTTAGTCGTGACATAGAAGAAGAGGAAAAAAGAGGGGGGCCAGTCGCATACACGCACAGGCCGAGCTTTTTCATGGACTTGTCGAATCCGCTGGTCGGGATTTTGAACACTAAAAAACACAAACTGGCTGTTTTCTTCCCCGCGCAGATCAAATATTCACGCTTGGCTCGAAATCGGGTTCAAAATCAACGAATGAAATTTGTAGAACTATCTAAAACTTAAACCAATCAAATTCTTGCGAAAAAACCTTAAAGTCGCTCCCTTACCCACTCCCCTTTATCCTCCTTTTTTGTTATGTTCTCCTACCATTTCTTCCTATTTGACAGTTTTAACTAAACTTCTTAACGAAACCCCACATAACTGACAACTAATTTTTCTCCTTTAACATTTAAAAAAAATATTGATTTTGCACGGACCTACTATCTACACCAATATTGTATCACACACATTTTAATTTACGCATGCACTCTTTATTTCTTTTTTTGACTTTTTTTTTTTTACTATGACAACAGACAGCTAAAAAGACGACATGATAACTAAGCATAGTAGAGAAAGGATAAAGTATAAAAAAAAAGAAGAAAATAAGACAGATTTACTGGCTATCAACCCCTTCTAACACAACGCCGCAGGAAACACGTGGCCTCCACATACACATACACATGGCTTGACATTTCTTGAATTCCCTTGCATTCTGTGCACTATCACTGTTAAAATCATCCTTATGCAGAAAGAATAGAAACATTGAAGCAACAATGGACACTCTCTATTCAAAAGAATAATTTATGCTTGCTTGAAAAGATGTAGTACATACCACAATAAAGTTTGAATGACCGAAAGCTTGAGTTATCATCACATGGAATGAATAGTATTTATTGTTTCGTCATGAGCAATTGAAACATTAGCTATTCTGTAGGGACTTATATATTTAACCCTATTACCGCTGTGATCTAACTAGACAGACTAAGGTCTAACAACACTAAATCGTGCTTTTCCATCAAATTTAGTCTTTTGAAGGTAACCATTGACATGTACTATGCAATGTTTTTACGGCGTGAGTTTATATCAACGCTATCGGACGAGTTACTCGTGATAAATGACCCCCCTTTCATTCTTAGAATAGGCGAGGCACTACGAGTGACGGAGTAAAATATCTTAAATCTCAGACACTACCAAAGCCTGGGGCGGCTTTGCCTAAAAAATTCGCGTGATGCCGGTCCTGCTGGAATACTTTAAACAATTCGTCACTGAGCCAGTCATTACGTCTTCTTTTGACATCTGAAAACGTCGACGACGGTTCAAACCTGGATGCTTCCTTCCAATTACTTAGTAAGCTCGTAGTAAATCCCACTTGCCAGATTCCTTTCCGCGAAGAAACTCTTCTTATGTGTTTTTCATGCTGGCGAAGTAGTTTTGACCAATCTTATAGGACCGTAGAAAACTCAGCTAGAGTTGTGTGACCGCGGAACAAAAAATGGAAGCGAATAGGGACCCGCGTTGTTTTACGAAGGTTAACGAAGGTTAACGGGCACTTGAATAGTGGTAGCCGGCGTCGTCAGATTGCGGCTAGGTTCATATGACAGTTTGTGCTCTTTAAATATGAATTCAATGTCGATCCCGTTAGTACGAAATTCGTCGCTATCGCACAACAGCCAATGACACCTTAAAATTAATCCAATTCATACTCCTAGAACTCGTTCTATGAAAGAAGTTTTCACACATCGCATGCCCAACGGTGCAAAAACGAACTGAACTTCAGACTTGACTCCCATCGGAAGGATATCAGAGCTATGGCACTAATACTGGTGGCTATAATGAATGCTTCTTATGCAAATTTAATCAAATAAAGATGAAATAATTATTTATGAGAATTCTATTCCAACATGTCATCGTCTTCGGCACCATCCAAGTCAACCCTCCGCCTCTTGCCAACTCTTCCACTGAAGTTCTCTTCATTTGCAAAGCTCTTCCCGGTCTTCTCTCGAAGAGCTTCCACACCGTCGTCTTCTTGTGCCCATTCAAGTACCAGATGACGCCCGTACAAATGGATACTGCTCATGTTTTCAAAGACATTCTTGGCTTCTTGTTTTGTCATGAAATCCAAAAATGCGAAACCACGGTGGCCACCATTGAACTTTTTAGGCAGACGAAGCGATTTCAGTTGACCATAGGTACTACTCTGCGTTTTAGTACAAAAATAAAAGAAAGGTCGCCTCTCTATCTTACCTGAACAGCTCCCGCAGATCCTTGACGGTTGCTTCGAAAGGAATATTTCGTACAACCAGTTTGGTGCCTTCCCCAGTTGTCGTAGCTTTTCTCTTATTATCCGCGCTCTTGTTCGAGAACTTGAGTGCAAGTGCATGCCCATCAAGAGTATATCCCTAGAAAACGCTAATGAGTCTACCAGCACATAACATAATAACAAAGACGACGAACCTGCATGGCTTTTAATGCCTTGTTTGCATTGTCCACATTGTTAAATTCAACGAAACCGTAACCCATACTTAAAGTCTTGCCCGGGTTCTTCGCATCAGGCTTAACATTGATACGAGAAGATCTGTAACCTTCCAGACTCGAGAACACTTTTCGAAGTCCCTCTGGTGTGGTTGAGAAGTTGAGGTTCTTCACAAACAGCGTTGCCACATCAGCATCGTCATGTGTACTTGTGCTCTCGATGATATCAGCGCCGGTAACAGCAGTCTTGACACGTTCTTTCTGATCCTTTTTAACGGACGCTGGATCCATTTTGTCCCTAAATATGCCACTTGGGGCCTTTTCAAGATAGATCAACGTATCTTTAAATCGACGATAAGCAAGCGACTTGAATGCATTGCGAGCTTCTGTAGGCTCTAAAAATTCCACAACAGCGATCGTTTTTGCCGGTGGAATCAGTACTCTTCCAAGTTCACCAAACTTTCCAAAAAGTTCTCGGAGATCTTCCTCCGAAGTCCCATATGGAATATTCTTCACCAAGATGACGGTATCGCTACGAGTTTTCTTTCCAAATGTGTCCAAAACAATACCGTGCTTTTCAAAGAATTCTTTCGTTTCGGTAATAATCTGCGTTTCGGCCAGCGCAAGACGGACAGCCATGTTGTCGGCTTCCGCATTCAACACATCAGACTTGGCCACACCCAACCGATCAGCAATGGATTCCGCAATGGCATCGCTCTAACCATGGATGTTAAGAAACTAGGTATTTTTCATGAACCCTACTTACGCTCATGTACAGTGAATTCCAATTGAACTCATTTCCTGCCAGATTTTTTCTCTTTTTCTCCTTCTCTTTTTTCACACTGCTCAATTTTGTGCCGTTTGGACCAAAAAGTTCATCCTCCTTTGCTGGTGGTTTTTCTTTGGCTGGTAAGATATGTAATAATCGGCCTTGGAAAGTTTTCATGTCAAGATCTTCGTAAGCTTTGACGGCATGTTCTGGAAGGAGGTATAGGATGTAAGCGTAACCTTTGGACTGCTTGGTATCTCTTGAAATTGGCATGTGAACCTGTCCACGTTTATATCAGATATTGACTGCAACTTTTTGTCTTTCCCCCATTACCTCAGACAAAGTACCATACTTGGAAAACAAGGTTTTAAGATCCTCTTCTGTGCACGAATAGGAGAGATTTCTCACAAACAATCGGCCTGTATCCTCAATCTGCTCCTTAATACTTGCTGGCTCTTTGGGCATCTCGGTGCTATCCGGCTCTGTTCGTGCAGTATCGCCTTTGATAGGATTGCTATCGTTATCCATGTCATTCTCGTTCTTTTCCACATCTTCCATGGTTTCATCTTCGTCATCTTTTGGTTTCTTTGCTGGAAGATCTTCATACAATTCGTCGTCTGAGTCTGCAATCGAGGTCACCATAACTTCAGCAGCCGTGTTGCCATCTGTCGTCGGTGCTATGTCGTCGTTACCCCATGTCTTACTCTTTGTTCGGGAACCCATCACATCCAAGAATTCTTTCAATTTGGGATCGTTTTCAACCGCCTTCAGTTTATTCACATGCTCCTCCTTCTTTCGTTGCTGTTCGCGGAAAGCCTCTGTCTCTTCAACTGCGAATTCTGAACTTTTCTTGTCTGATCCATAAACCTTGTCGTGAGCAGAAGACCCTTCTGAGTATTTACTCCACGGTCGAGGCAAAGAACTGTCTCCGTACTAATTACCTAATCAGTACGCTAGTTGTGCCTATTTCATTGAAACCTACCGGAATAGCCTTTTCCACTATGATGCGTGACATGTTGATAAACGTCTTGTTGAAGTGCTTCAAAGCTGCATCCGCTGCTTCTTCGGTTCTATATCCAATAAATCCGAATTTACGGGAAGTTCCTTGACTATAAGGAAAAAGAAAAAAAAAGGTATGAATTGCACAATCTAATGAGACACTAATGGTGGACCTACGCTGTCTTCATAAGCTTTGCATCGGTGACTTCTCCTTGTTTGGCGAAATGCTCTCGTAAAGCATCTTCTGTAAGGTACTTTGGTAAATTCTTCACAATCAAACGCGACCTGGGTTTGTCAATAAAAAAGGAAATTAGAGATCCAAAGGTGCAATTAATGTCATACTTACATTAGAATCGACTGCAGATCTTGAAGGAAAAAAAAATCGAGTCCTTAAAAACGCCGGTCCAAGATGGTCACGGTCAATGCTGGTTGGGTTGGTGCGCCGCTTGAAAACGTACCTGAATACTGTAGTAACTGTCTTTGCAAGGCATCAATTGATATCACTCCTGCAGCAGAAACTGTTTTGCAAGCTATAGATCTACGCTGACAGCTTCTTTCAAGGTCTTTCGTATTTCCAAAACGTTCTTTACACTTTTGTTCACATAATGATTACTGGTAGAAAGGAGATCCAAGGATTACGTATTTCATCTGTTTATCCAACATGCGAACCCAAGCTGATTCATCGTCATTCATACGGCTGTAAAGTATTTTTAATTATTCTCTGTACAAAGAAATGTCAACGGCGGGTACCTCTTCCTACGTAGGACCCATAGACTAACACTGTGTTTAACTCTATTTATGAATAACTGAAATAAACCGATCATCACTTGGATACACATAGATAAAGGGAGATAAGCGTGAAATTGTAGAATGGAACGCTAGGCATTGTTGACGGTTTTGATGAACTTCAAAAGTGCTTGGTCAAACTGATCAGACCGAATCGGCATTTCGGGCGTATGGAAGGGGTTCTTCATGACAAAATCACTATACCAATCGTAAATCTTTTTCATGTATGGATCGACACTGCTTTGTTGAGGATCTGTAATCAGCAAGAACTTGGTTCCTAAACGGTCAATCAGTAAGTCAAGCTGACCATCGACTTTCGTAATCTCTTGTTACCAGTCAACGTCTGAGAACAGTACAACTTGAAATTCTCGGCTTCCAACATTTCAATGCCTGACGATCCGTAAACAGGTGAAAGCTTTGATGTGATCGCATGGACACTGCTTACAACATGAAGTCGCGTTATAACGGAAATCTGAGGTGACCTACCCGTGGAATGTGCCTGCTAAGACCAGGTATTCATTGCTCGACAGCTTCTCTAAATGCTCAGCAAAGTCTTTCTGGTAGACAAGACCACCAGCTTTATTAATGATATACAAAGAATAGATCATGGTATCAGTGAAAGGAATAAAAGAACCCGGCACCGGAGTCAAACGATATGGGCATACTGAGCGTATCGGAGTCTCAATAACCACAACCTCCAAAAGCCTTCGCGTTAGAGGGCATTTACATCCTGGTTCTGGATCTACTTATTACGAGGTACTACCAAATTGGCGCATGGCTAGTACCTGACAGGCAATGTGAGTGCATTTTTTTGCAGAAAAAAAAAAAGAATTGTCAGCTCTACAGACCTGTGGTTTGTATCAATGTTTACAATCAGTCGATGAACATCAAAGCCGGTTCGGACCAGTGTAACGCTAGTAGACGTCCCAAAAGGCGGGGAGGACACTACCTATGGCTTGGCAGACTTGAAGGGGGGCGGAAAGTGACGGTAAGTGACGGTAAGTTAATCTGTAGAAGGAACGTTCGATTATATGAGGCGCGCTGTACTGCCGAAGTAGATATGGCATGTAATATTTGTTCTCTTATATAGGCTAGCTGCATATATGTTCATAGATGATACGGCGTGGGACGCAAATGAACAATAGATCCTTCGAACTTTTTTTTTCGACAATACAGTTGGCCTTCATATGTTGGAAGGTTTATTCTCGGTCAATTCCATACTGGATAACTTCTTGAAATTGTGTGTGTCACTGGCTAAAGAATAACTTTTCCATGCATTCACTGTACGTGCAATCTGTTTGCGTAGCACGCCACTGGATGCTCACAAAGCACGTGGGGGAAACAGGCTGGTGATGATACTGTAGCCAACTGTGACTTCGTCGTGTGTGTGTCTCCGAAAGCAATTCCCTGTCTGCAGTGGAAAAGTCGTCCTTTTTTGAATTTACGAACTGTTAAGCATGAGTGCAGCGTTGCCGGAGCAAACGGAACCTTCTACTCCATCTACGGAGGAACCACAACCTAAGAAAAACGCTGGTAGTTCCCCTGCGACAACAAAGGACAAGGACAAGGCCAAGGTAAACGCCGAGAAAGCCAAAAAAAAGAAAAAAGATCGGGCAAAGAAGAAGGCGAAACAGGCTCGTAAAGCAGCATTGAAAACCAAAGTCATTGTGCGTCGATTGCCACCGAATCTACCTGAAGATGTTTTCATGAACGCCGTAAAGCAATGGACATCGGATGAAGTAGTCGATTTTTCCTATTATGTGCCTGGTAAACTTGCAAAGAGGTATGTATTCTTCATTGTTGGGATTATAGCCAGCTAAGACCAGCATTTTATAACAGTAAAGCAAAGGAGCATGTATTTTCGCGGGCCTATTTCCACATGAAGACAATGGAAGCCGTTATTGCATTCCATCAAGGATTCGACGGCCATATTTTTTTGGATAATAAAGGTAGAAAGAACGTCATTGCGAGAAAACATGGGCTTACGGTGCTATTATGGCTGAAATTAGGTAATGAGTCTCGCGCCGTTGTGGAGTTTGCACCATTTCAGAAGATACCAAAGGAGCACAAAAACCAGGATGCACGACAGGGGACAATTGATAATGGTTCGTGGAACTATCCTCTTTGTACTGTAGTTACTTATCCTGCAAACCAGATCAAGATTATTTGAATTTCTTGGAATCACTCAAAGCAGAAGAGAGCAAGGAGGCAGAACCGAAGGAAGCAAACGACGGTTTGTCACAGATCGAGAGATTGGAAAACAGGCTGGCGCTTGTTACAGGTATCCTCTATAGCTGAGTAACTGCTTGTAGTAACATTTCTCTCGCTGTAGCCCAAACCTTGGCGGCTGAACTAGCCAATAAACCCAAAACAACGCCTCTACTGGAACATTTGCGTGCTCAGAAGGCTGCTAAAGATGCTCTGAAGGCCAAAGCGCAGGCTTCCAAAGCTATTGCGAAAGCCAGCGCAAAGAAAGCGCAAGCTGCAAAAGCTGCAGGACAGACTGCTGAAGGCGCCAAGAAGCCTAATCGCAAAGAACGTGGAAAGAAAAAGAAGGAGGAGAAGAAATCAGCGACTGCCGCGACATCTGGCGGAAATAACGAGGCAAAGGAATCAGCGACGAGCAAAAGCGAGAAATCAACGTCAGGAAAGCCAAACAGGGAGGGTAAATCAAGAAGAAAAAACGCAGATAAGGAAGGAAAAGCCAAGCAGGTGAATATCCAAGGAAAACAGCAGATTGCCAAAATCCTCGGACGTAAGGGGGAGGAAGAGAATAAGAAAAACAACGCTGGCTCTTCACCGAAACGATCTGGGTAAACTTCTTGTAACGTTATCGTTTCCTCGGTTGAGCAAGGCAAAAATGCGGGATGGATGACCCAACACTCTTTCGTCAGACAAGGCAAAAAGGAAACTGGCCACAAGTTACAAAAAAAGGGAGGTTGCGCAAATCCATCTATCGAGTATGAAGAGAACACTCGGCTTGGCTCTTTCACTTTTTTCTTTTTCTTTTCTGGAATCGACAATGGCTCGTTGAGTAATAAAAAAGAGATTACTGTATAGGATTCTATCTGGTGATCATGCATGAAGTACGTAGTAGTTAGTATTAAGCTGGTGAATACGAGTACTGTGTTGAATAATCGATAATACAGCAGGTCGGCTCTCTTGCATAACTGCTGTGGTGACTGCTGCGAAGGTCGCACTCAAAAAAAAAAATGAATGAACATAACTATCAGACTTTGATGTTACCACAACACAAACAGATCTCCTCTCAACAAAATGCATCACCAGCTCATATCTCTGTAGATCGCGGACCAACAATTTATGACAAACTAGAAGGCCAGATAACGGCTGTAGGCGATGCATTCGCCGAAATGGCAGACCAACTGAATCAACTAAAAGAAGTTAACGACACGTTAACGCGGTTCAATGAATCTTTTGGTGCATTCATGTTCGGTATGGCTACAAATGCCACTGCTGTGACATTTCCACAAGTAAGAACTGTCTTTTTTGCTTCCTCAGATAGTAGGTGCTAAACGCAAACAGTCTCCAAGTAAAACCTCCTTCGAACGACACCAAAAGCGACTGAAGACCAAACCATCGATCTGTAAGCTAGGCATTCGTATCATGTATCGTGCTCACTCAGATTTCTAGTGGATTCAATTGCCACAGCTTCAAAACCACCGGAAACCAAACCCGCAACAGCACCCGGAAAACGTGCTACAATAGCAGACACCACCACCATACCAGCAAAACCCGCTCGAAAATTCACATCCAAAGTATGACATTGACTTTCTATTTCCATGCTATTTAACGAGTTCTATGTTAGATCGATATTCGCCAAATAATTGATCGATTACCAATTAAATTCCGTGAACAAACGGTAGGCGGACTTAAACTGCTATTTCCGGTGCTTAAATTTCTATTTCTAGGAACCTAACAAAAATATGAGATTAATACTCAAAGCACTGCGATCAAATCCAGGAGGATTGTTAGTATTGATACGCAGCACAAACTATGAAATACTAATTGCCTTTTGGTATAAAGAAATATGCCAGCAATAGTGTCTACAGTAAACCTACCGAAATATAAAGTTACAGAGTGCTTAAATGCGCTGGTACATAGTAAAGACGTACTAAAATATAATCCAAAGGTACTGTGTGATTTTATTTTAAAAGAAGAAAGGATATAACGTATTTATGTAGGGCCAAATATGTATATACCAATTTGATCCAGCACGTTATCCATCTACCCAACAATAACAAAACTTTTGCACATAACGATTGGTTAAGGAATTGACTGAGAAGAAGTTCCACGGAGCGGATATCGAAAAAAAATAGATAAATAAGCCTCAGAGGCAGGCGAAAAATTTTTCTCTTTATCCGTATCTGCCTTAGATCCTTTGTCAGGGTGTGAAAATTACTTTTCCATCTACAAAGCTTACGTTTTGCTTTTCGTTGACAAAGCTTGAGTCATTCAGATACAAGAGCACCTATACCTCCATCTCGGTCCCAATTCATGTTTCGCGATGTTCATGTCAGGTCTACGAAACACTTTGGGTTCATTTGGGGACATATTTCTATAAATAAGAAAATGAAAAATACATACTAGTGCTTGCAGTTGACCTCATTGCAGGCAACTCATGGCAACCATGGTCGCTGCGAAGGAAAGAGTCTATGTTACCCATGATGCTGTTGGCTCCTGAGAACAGATGTTCCCCTCCATAAAGACCTAGCAACGCGTTAGCCAGACGGCAAAGCTTTTGTCTAAGGCACGCCACATAATGAAATATTTTGTGTTATGGAACGCCACTATACATCTACCGCACTGTTTATTTATAGGATGCACTATTGTCCTTTTCCTCTAGAATATGTACACTACCACGTCCTTGGACCAAGATAGTTTGAATACATAGTCAACCTGACAACAATGCCGTCCTTCTATGGGCTATTCGTATGTCTAATGTACGCTTATTACCGTTGTGGATGGCGACGAGCACTGACAAATCAGAAATGCAGTTTATTCTCTTTTTCGTCTGCAAAAGCAATTCTGCCCGAGGCTTGGTCTGATTTCTTGATTTCTATCGCTTTGGCCTCTTGATCAATTTCAAGACGCCGTTTCGTGAACTCGCGCAGGTTGTCCATTGCAACCTTGAACTCCCCTGGGTGAGTAGCACACATTCCACGCACCCACTTGGAGAGACCCTCCTTATGCCGACCATCTACAAATCTTTCCTCAAGTAAAATGATCGCACCTATACAGCAAGTTTACTCGGCTACCCGCCAGGAACGTGAGCACTCACCCCAATCCTAATAAATAATCGAGGGATTAGTTCAAAGAAACTTTTAGAAAAAAGTCGATATCTTACCAGTCTGTGACGGATACATCGACCTAGGGCTTGGTTGATGGCTGCACAAACGTCAGTTGACCGCCTTCCTATTTATAAATACTCATCTTACCGCGGTAGGCTTGGGTACAATACCTAGATTGCAGTACGTTAGTACTTACATTCAACACATTTATATAGTGTCTTACCACGCCTCAGAGCTAAGATAATTTGGATCTTGTTTATGTTTTTGCTTGTTATATTCCCTCTTCAGATTGACTTGGATATTTCTCCTAATATTCCACAAAGAACTTGGTACAAGACATCATGCATATTTACTACTTACGCGTGAGGAAAGGGTATGCCGAGAGCAACCACAGCACGACAGTAATTGTCACTAAAGTCGATACCTTCGCTGGCCCTGCCACGATAGACCTAGCAGGGAGTATCAGTAGGAAAGTTCGAGTAATCGACACTTCACGCTGTACTTACTGCTAGTAGGAGTGCTCCGTTGCGCCCGGAATCAGGACCATGGTCCTGAATGTTGTGTATACAATTGTAGTACTTCTTTAGAGTCGATTCGAACATCTTCTTTCCGGTTGTTTGCGGCTCTAAGTATCTTCCCATTAGCCTGATCCATTGTAATTTGTAATTCGTCCGCAGTACCCATAAAAATGTACTTGTGTTTTTCAATCTCATCGTATAAGCCAGTTGTCTAGTTTGTCATTCAGATGTTTGCACATGCTTGCAAATTATACGTACCTTCCAGCGTTGTACCATCTTCTCTAACACCGAATAAGAAGGCATAAAGAAGAGAACGCCAAACGGCACTGATTGAACAATACCATGCAATGCTATCGTGTTAAATTGTTAGAATACACGCTGGTAAAGTTGATCAGCGGTCCTTACCCTCGCCAACTTCATCGCGGAATTGAAACTTCTCCATCTCATTAAAGACGCCACGAAACTGTAACGCGTTAGGACTATAGGAAAATGTGAATGGTAATACTTGATCATACTACCATTTACCCTCTTGGAATTGTTCGTACCCATACTTGTGATGGATCAATTACATGATTCGCTTCGAGGCGCACCGGGCTATAAAATTCTACATGAGTATTTCATTTGGCTTATCAAATACTCACAATTTCGCACTGAGCTCGGAAGCAAATGTTGTCATCTAAGGAGAAATAAGCAAGTCTTTTTGTATAAAGGCTACATACGGGTGAAAGTGTTCCACTTGTAAGAATAATGGATCTTGTGATATCAGACAGTCGGTGAAAAATCACGCCAGGATTCATGCACCTGCAAAATTAGTCATTTAAGTCTAATGGCAACTGGACATGCTTGCACTCACCAGAACCCGATTTTTAATTTCCAAGATGCACTTAATTCCTTCCTGTAAACGGTATAAGTCGTTGTTAGTTAATAAGAACAAAGCATACCTAAGAAGTTCATGCTTCTTCTTCATGACAGCTATTTTGTAATCTGGTTTATAATCACGCTCGTCGCTAAAGAGAAAGTCAAGCACCATGAAGATGCCTATTACATGTTAGGCTACGTTAGATACTGCATTTCAGACGGCACCTGCTAAAACGGATAAGCTGGTATTGCTCAGATAGGTACGTCGCTTGCCCGACGCGGTTTCTGGAATAGAAACCTCATCCAGACTATGGGCATCCCGCTGTTCATAGCTGCGAGCCATCTCTTCCGCATAAGAACGCACTGCCTGGTGAGCACTCACAAGCACTTCTTTATACGATCCTTGCGTGATCCCTAGCTTTTGCAGCGCATCCAAGAATTCGTGGACTTGCATGCTGATATCAAATAGGTATATGAGCTGAAAACGCCAAGATAAGCTTACATAGAGATCTGTGCCTCAAAGTCGTCCTCGGTGTAGTCTTTATCCGACCGTCCGCCGATAAATTCTAATAGACTGTTGACAAGCTTTGGATTTCATGAAATTGGTTAACAGCCATTGATTGCAAACTCAAATATGATACTTACATATTCAATGGACTTGTGGTCCTCTACAAGACGCTCGTTTTGTATAATTTGACGCAGTTCCATTTGTAGCCGTGCTAGTTGCGTATCCAACACATCGAAGGAGCCAGCAGTCCGAGCAGCATCCTCGATATTATGAGCTACACGCTTTGTCAAAACTCTCTTTTTCTTAACCATTGCTATTCGATACCTTCGTCAAAGATTACGATATCGTCATTCAAGTTGATATCCATACTCCTTCTGATCTCTAAGGTCTTGTTAATATCTGACAAGTCTAATAGTTTTGGATATTCTTACGGGGATCTATTAGATAGTTGTACGGACAGAATACGATTTCGGCGAATTCAGCCATCTTTCGCGCAGCGTAATATGAACAGCCTTAGTCGAATATACGTAAGTCAGGTCGAGGAACATACTCCTTACGAAATAAGCTTACCATCAACTTTCTTTCCTATGCGTGCAAGATCTTCGATGTCCCATATGTCGTTCCTGTTGCCGGGCCGTAGGCTCTGATGTTGCGTGACATGGAACTGGCGCGAGAAATACGTGCAACTGTTTCCGTCTAATAAAGCTTTGCTAATATCCTGTTAGACATTTGGATAAATAGGTACATGACACCAACCATTTCTCTTCCTTATTATCCGATTTCCATACTTCCGGATGGACTATCCCAGAAAATGATTACTTCTCATAATTAATGTATGGAAAACCTACCACAAAGTTGATCGCGGCCACCAAGAACGCTCATGCCTGTACTAGTTTATGAGAAAAACTGGATTAAATGAACGTGCTTACGTGGTCTGTATGTCGTATTTGCTTTCAGTTCCGAAATAAGCTGCGTGATTTGCTTGTGCCTGCGCGAGAGTCAATTTTCTTTGCATTTACATTGTAAAAACGCCTTACGTGCGACTTCCCACATAGATTGTTGGCAGCTTTTTAGGGTTCATGTGTAGCTCAGCTTCAGAAATTTTATTGGTGACATCTGATGTACTCCATTTATTCTCTTTGCTCGTGTTATTCCTTGTGTCTGTATCCTCCGTTTTAGTCGTTTTATTCGTCTCGCCGGTGGCATCCATCATGTCCGTTTTTTTCGTCTTCTGGGTCTTATCCTGCCCTACTTCGACTTCAACCCTTCGCCTTCCCCCTAGCAGTAGAGGCCTTTTCCTTAGTCTGAGGGGCTGAAAATCATCATCATCTACTGCTTCTCTTTTTATGGTAGCAGCAGACTCTGTTTTCGCCCTTTTTTCATTTTCCTCTAGCATTTCTTTCAAAGCGCGTAGCTCCTTTTCTCTCAGATCTTCTACATGCTGCTTTTGTCGATTCTCCTCATGCTTTCTCCATGCTTAATTTGGATTAGCTATCGATCGCAGATCCAACCTGCACCGTACCTAGCGCAGCACACAGGATAGCAAGGGATTTTCCCGACCCTATGAACGTAATATCAACGACTGCTTCTGCATACGTTATTTAGAAGTGTACCAGTGGGACTCTCCAGTAGCGCGTTTTCTGATTTTTGTAGTGCGGTAATGATCTGCTAGAAGGTTTGTTCTCCTCGGTCTTTTGCTTTCAGACACTTTACCTTTGACATCATTTGAATCTGTGCCTGATCTATACCACCTTTAATTCAGCTGCTAGGGTACAATTAGAACCCTTACATGCTTGGAATGGAAACTGAACGTGTACACCACCCATGACGTACTTCCTCCCTGCATTGGAAGGTGAAGGACCGGCAGAGACATTGCTGCGCCTTGCTTTTGAACCGCTCGATCGCGGATTTTTCTCAATGCTTTGCTTTGCGGTCATTATTGGAGGTTTGAGGGGGCTGAACGGATACGCGTTGTCGTGTCTACGATACGGCAAAAAGCACAGGATGTCAAGGGAAAAGACTGTCACACGAACGTCTGGCGCCGTTTTTGAACACCTCGGATTCTGATCAAACTTTTACACTTGATTATGACGTATTATGGTGTTAAACTCGCTATGTATACGCGTGCATTGAAGGGCAGATGATCGCCCTATGCATTCTTATATATATATAGTTAGTTCTTTATGCTGCGAGGGTAAATGCAACACACGGTTGACAATGAATATATGCTCCGGTGTAACCCTATTGACAGCAGGAAATCATCATTTCTGTAAAGATATGGATGTTCTCGCGATTTCTAATGTTCACATGGAAATCTTAATCCATGACGCATACCAAACATCTATTGTGATTTGAAAACCACAAGATCCTGATTGCTGACAGGTCCCGCGTATCAATGCGACGTCAAAGTATTTCTCTCTCCGCATGGTGCTACCATCATGCTTCACGATGAAAATTTAAGCGGACGTTAAAAGGGTACTTGGGCCGCTTCCCAGGAAGAGCTGTACCTTGTCCATGCTTCTCAACATCCCCATTGGGAAACATCTAACATTCTGAGTCTCCCGGATAGCCAACGAAGAAGCCGTGATTGTGGATTTATTCATACAAGTAGGAAAGTAACGGCGTGCTGATAATCATATGCAGAGATACCATAAATGAACTTATGGTATCCTCCGGTAAAACATTTGCGGCGGACAGAATATCTCACATATGCATTACATCCTTTCTGCATGTACCGAATAAGCTCCGGAACGTGTATTTTCTGCTTTACGTTGTCTGACTGGATTGAAAAATGATCTTCTGTGTGTACGATCCACAATGTCGATGTCTTATTGGCTATATTTAGATTGCTCCATTGCACAGATGATTTGTCGATACTTTTGATGGAGTCTGCGACGCTGACCCTTTCCTATTCATGCTTTTCTAATAAATTTGGTCGCGGAGATGTTGTTCTCTGTATTGGTCTGGATTGTGTCGTCAGACAGCTGTTCAGGAGCAAAGTCTACTAAACGTAAATAGCCTTCTATAATTTCTGTGTAGGCATTTGTTATCCGTATGCACTTTCCAATATCCAAAGCTACATCAGATGTTGGTTTTAACATATAGATTTACGCCGCGAAGTTTACCTGCAGTCGTTTTGAGGATAACGCATCCTGTTTCATCGCTGACGAGATACTCCGATACGCGGATAGGTTCTTGAACTTTAACGTGTTCAGTTGTTATTTTATTCTTGGGAAAAGAGCAAACTTACGTGGGCCGTCGGTCGTTTCTACAGTTACGAGCAATTCCACGACCTTTGCCACCATCTCAACTCCACGCTGATCAGGTTCCAAGGAGGCAATTCTATCGGCATGCACTGTATGTATACTCTTGAATTATACTCGTACATTCTGTAGGACAGTTTTACCAGGCGCCATGTTAGAATCAGTTAAGAGATGGAACTCAACTGCTCCTCGCAGGAGACACACCGCTCAAGGTTCATTCTACGAATACTAAGCCACTGTTATCATGCCGAACATATACTCGCAAGAGAGAGGACAAGTCCTTTATATTCTCTGGCTCAAGATAATTCGGCCCCGAGAAAGTAGCACCTTCCATGGTAAAACAATGCTGCCTCTTGTATTCTGCACTATTCCGATCGGGAACAGGTGTTTTTGTCTTACATAAAAAATAGTTTCAGGACCTACAGGATTTCTGGATACCTGCCCTCTGTATGTGCGATTTATACTCTATTCTTTCCTTAATACTAAAGTACTTCTTCATTGAAATATTTGTTATAGCATAAAACGTCCAATAAGCCATATCTGCGTCATATTCGATAGGTTGTAATCATTATATATGGTTCATATATCACACTTTTTATTTCAATTTCTCATAACACCGGTAACTCATCCGTAGATAAGTCTTAATATACTCGCGCATCTAAACATGGATATTTGTAATTCAAGACAAAGGATATCTGCTATGGTCTTGAGGTACTCTCCGTATCCTTCTATATTATATATTGATCATTCGTAAAGATACAACTGACATGAGATCCACTACCATTAAGTTGCTGATACGATCCACTTTTTTAATTAGTATCAGACAATTATAAAGGTTTACGATAATAAAGGAAGTCTCCAGAGAAATCGAGCAAAATAAGATAACAAAAGCAGAAATAAAGAAGATCAAACGTGCCGAAGTATTATTGCATTCTAAAGGTTATCTTTGTTGCAATCTCTGTTAAGAATACCGGATTTTGAGCACACGTTTATGTCATCCAAATATCACTTTGCGTCGACACTACCTCAATCCTGCGGTGAGGAGCAGCGTATCTTTGAGCAGAGAACCAGGCACCTTTACTTCTGAATTAAGGGTTCTTCAACGCACCAATCGGAACGCGTAAAATGACCCGTATTTAAAGAGAACGCATGAACTCTTTTTTTTCTTTGGCTCTGTTCATTTTACATCCCCTGTATGTACTTTTAACGGAATACGCATCCAGGATCACTCATGTCTTTTGATGGATTGTTTAGCCTGTATGACCTCTGTCCTGAACCGTCTCGGCTGTGGTGGCGTCTTTACCCATCACTTAAGTAAGTAAGATAAATGTTGTCGCGCCCAGCATCACTCATCTTTTATGATAGATTGCTGGACATTGTATCGCTTCAAGTCCTCTGCAGTGCGCTACAATTGGCCACGCGATGAAGTCAATATCCTCTTCTTCTCCTATCCCCACCCATCACGGTGCGGGATGTGGCCCTGTAAGTTTGCGGGAATACCCTTCGGGGGATAAGTAGAAATGACATCCAAGTATTTTTCCATTTACTAACCATGAACAAATTTTTATGTTGTCTATATAAATTTCGCGTCCATCGAGGGGCCGCGTTGATGTAAGTAGTATCTGGATTTATTGCTAACGTATGTATTAACGAGCGCATACTTGATTCTTTTCTTTTCGCATAAAAGTGGCTCCTCATGGACGCAAAATTTATATAGATTAGCATAAAAACTTGATCAACAACTTTATTTACATTTAATGACTGTGAGCGCGTCGCTAACTAAGCATGTCCGCTCTAGCCCGGTCTGGAAGAAAATTAATGGGAAAAAAACCTTTGTAGCAAAAGGGAAAAAGGTAAAAGCGAAGGAGAAAGATATATAGAGGGAGAGGGGGAGAGAGGAAGGATAGAAGGATCTGTTCGGGTGAGGTAGACGCGAGGGATAGCAATAGGAAGGAAGACGTAAGATGAAGAAAAGGGAAAATATGGGGAGCAGGATCAAATGGTAGGTAGAGAGGGAGAGGGAGGGGGACGCATAAGCCATTGGAGGTGTCGAACCTGTGGGTAGAAAAATAAGATGGATAACAAAAAGTAAGAATACTTTGAGACTGTTAGATAGTTTATTAAAGATGTATCCATTTCAATTTATATGTCTCTGAGTAAATCGTGTCGATTGTAAAGATTAATCAATTATGCATGGTAATAATCATAAAGAAGGAGTATAGATTAATGTCCTGAATGATTGTTATGCACGAGTATTTTCAAGAGGTGATCTGACCGCTTTCAGCTTTATGCATGCATGCATCAGGATGTATGAAAGTCCTGATGCTATGTGGATCTGAATAAAATGGTGATCGTTGTCATCGTAACTGCCTTGTCGCACCAATTGTAAGATAGGATATGCCTAGGGGTACCTAAAGATCATGGCAGTGTATCCGTTTATCTTAGATCCTTAATACCTGTAGTTATATGACTGAGTACATTCAGGTATTAATCTGTAGATGAAGTGCCGATGGTATATGATTATCTGGGGGAGGACGTAATATGATCGTTCAGATGTAAATACAGTACATTACAGTATGTCAAATACGACAGGAGGAAATCAGTAGTAGCTGTGGATGGGCCAAGCTGATCCTCGGTGAATTGGTCTGGTGAATGTGTAAGGCGATCAATGGACTTGAGGATGTCACAAAGGATGGGCCATGTAGTTTGCCAGTATTGTCGTTGGCTGGATTTGCGCGGTTGGAGGGTGGGGAGTTGATTCAGGACAAATGAGATCGGGTCGAGGATTACTACGGGAACGTTGAGGCGGCGATGAAGCATAAAAACTTGTTCAATAAACAGTATACAGTATCTTTCTAAGTGTGATATATGGCGGACGTCCAGAAGTTTTGTAGATATGAGATTGTTTTCCGAATCAAAAGATGATAAATAAATATGCAACGTTTGAGCGGCCGCCGATGTTCTAAGAAATATGATTGATTGAAATGATCGCTGCTGTACAATAGCGTAAACGCTTCTAAAGAGGATGCACTCATTTTATTTAGAAGGAGTCGTCTGAAAGAAATGACATGTGATGTGCGAACTCGCAGCATTTACTAAACTTTCGGACGTTCCGATGAGACACGACCATCCTCCTTACTTCTATCTGAAATAAACAGGAGTCTCACCATACTATCTTTTTGTTCTTGGTATATTGCTTTATTTTATTTATCATCCACAATATTACAGAATATAACACTAATGATAGCAGCTAGAGTATTTTACTAAAAGAATAAAGAAAAAAAAATAATGTTAATGTTATTGAGAAAAATAGAAATAGCAACAAGATTATCTGAAAGGAAAAAATAGCATACTACATTGTTCTTCTGAAGAATAAAGCTCAGTTTCACATACTCTCATATTACTTGACCTAAGTAAACAATACAGACATATCTGTAAAACTTTTAAATATCTATTATTATTATTATTTTTATATTATTTTCTTATATTTAAATTTAAACTTTACTTATTTATTATTGTGATATAGAAATTGAAAGGTTTGTAGAAGAAAATCAATAAAAAGAATCAGACAGATAAATCCTTTGAGACTTGTGTTATATTCTTTATTGTATATTAATCGACCCGGCTTATATATCTTTTTACTGGCTCTTCTACAATAATAAAAATAACAGTGATCAGCAGTGCATGTTGAATAAGAGCTTTCGTTAAGATAGATTAAATGTCATGTTTGTTTAGACATGATTGTCCTTCTGCTCTGATTACCATGACTGCATATTCATGCATGCGGATCTCCATGTCAAAGTAAAATTAAAATACGATAATCCCTGCACAGCTGCATACAGCTGTGCGTAGTAATTTTGTGCAGAAGACATTGAAGAATCAAAGACGATTTTAAGAAAAGAATATGAGACGAAAGAAGTCAGCGAGACTGAGATGAAGATTTTTATTATTCAAAGAGTCTTCTTTTATATGTTTCTAAAATATGATCGGGACATTGATAGTGAGACATCTTGTAAACCAGTAATGACGAGAGTAAAAGTTTTCATTCAACTGAGTCCAAAGATACCAATGGTGCAATCACAAAAGTGATCTACAATTGGTAGTGAAAATAGACAATGATGGCCCTGGACAGTTGGTAACAAAAATCAGGAACTAGATTTAGATTACCGCAGGTCCGCAATGAAGAAGAAAAACTCGTGTGACAATGAAAATTTTACAAGTTCATCTGGCGATAACTGAAACATTATGAAAAGGATGTCGAAATACGACAGACATGATAGCAAATACTCCATATATTACAATTATAAAATATATTATATTATTTATATCTATTAGTCTATTAAAAAAAATTATTTTAAACTAAAACTAATTATTTTAAATTTTTTTAATAATATTTTTATGTGTATAACCTTTATATCTTTTTTTTAAAAAATTTATTTATTTTCAAGAAAATGAAACCAATTCTCTGGCCATCTATAGTACATACAAATTGCAAAAATAACTGCAGGTTTTGTGATGTAGCTCAAAGTATTTATTTTGTGGATATAGTTAGCAGTCGCTGTGTTTAGCATTTCGCCTTATGGTATTCTAGAGTGAAAATGGGTCGAGATATACTTTGAGACTCTTTACGAGTTTATTAAAAGTAAAGTTCGATGTCCTTTTATGAGAGCTATTGTTCAGAGCTTATATACTAGTTATTGAGAATGATAATGACAGTGATGTTAACATGAGCAATGACAGCCTGTTGTCATATCTTATGCACGGATGATGCATGTCAGAATGTTAGTATACTGTTGTCATATCTCATGCGGGGTTGACGCATGTCTGAATACTAGATTAACTTTAGATATATATATTGTTGTCTAGGGAATGTAAGAATATATCATAGAATGCTTGTATCTGAGATAGATCATAGTCATCGTAGTTGTCTTGTTACATGATTGTAAGATAGAGGAATGCTGATGGTACCTTAAGCTTATAGCAGAATGTCCTATCTTAAATCATCATATCCTAATGCAGATGTCTGAGTATGTCAGGTAGTG